>JAUBNZ010000956.1:0-13431 GCA_032355485.1 Bonnemaisonia californica
GGGCCGCAGCCCGTATCAACCACTATCCTTGTGGGTTTCATGTCTTTCATCGACATGCCGAGCGATCCGATGACGGATTAGTATGCATCCTTCATTACACACAAGACCTTCCTTCGGGACTTCCTTACTCCTGCCTTACTTACAAATTCCAGGCCGGAATGCCGCGTGGGCTTGCCCGTGCGGATTGGTTTCCCAAAGATACATGCGTAGTCGGAAGTGAGAACGGTTCAATGACAAAGGCACTTATTCTAATCCTGAGGGAGCAAATCAATATCAATGTACCGAGCTTGATTCCGAAAGAACAAACGTTTTGTCTGCTAGTTGATGGGCACTCATCTAGAAGGGGATGGGACTGGTTGGAAACAGGTAATGAGAAGGGCATTGAAGTTGTCCGGGGTCCTGCGAAAACTTCTCATTTCTTTCAGCCTTGTGACACAACGGTAGAAAAGGATTCCAGAATACAATAAGGGCCAGGGTGGACGACATGTCACAGAAAGAGGTCTTGGATATTGGGAGAATTGGAATGAAACTGAAAATGGGGGTTGCACGATTCCGATCTTTAGACAGGCAGAAAGATCAACAATCATTTGATATATGCGGATTGTGGCCAATGCACTTCCGCTTTGTGAAGAAAGCAGAAGAGCGGGAGAAGTAGAAAGGTATCAACGTTCCCAAGCGCAGTAAAAGAATTCCCACTGCACCATAACTAAGCCCAGAAGTTCAGTCATTCATGGATTAAGTATTTGAAAACGAAGGGTGAAAATGTCAAAGAATAAGAGAGAATGGGAAGCTCGTCCTGTATTCACTATAGACACCATCCGTTTATTTCACTCATGGGGAACTCCTTAGCAGCTTGGAAAAGAAAAACAGAGGAAACAAAGGTTGCATTGCAAGAGAAGCGGAAAGCGCGCCGACGAAGAGAACTTTAGCGCAAATTGACGGCTTTCAAAAGCCAAGAAAAGAGTTTGGGTAAGAAATGCTAACGTGTCATAAAAGAGTTAAAAAGCGCTAGGCAGCGTGTCCATAGAGGCAAGAGGTCCTGGCAACAACGAAGGGAGTGCAGTTGAGGCGTTGTTCGTATTGAAGGCTGGGGAACGTGGCCCTCCAAGTTAACCTTCCGAACAAATTTAACCTTAAAATTGGAATGTCAAGTAAAAAGTTGTTTTGCTCTTTTTAGTTAGTTCTCGCCCATTTTTGGCAGCGGTATAAAAAGGCCAATAGATTGCTGAAACGATTGGTACCTGAACTGTGAAAATTGGTCATTAGGTCTTCCATACAGTTATCTTCCACACCTCAAAATATCCACTTTATGCTCACAGTATTAAGGTTTGCAGGGGCTTCAAAATAGATTTAAAATTAGTTACGTGTAATACAAAGACGGGTTCATTTATGAATAGATTCACTATATACAGAAATGAACGATTAACTGCAGAATGCCTCGGTATTTTAGGAAAGATCTATCATAAATGTGTTTCATCCCTCTCATTGGGGAGCTGGTAGGCACGGAATTGCACTTGCACACGGCGACGTCGGTGAGCCCTGTATACAGCCTGCACCTGCCTCCTCTTTTCCGCCCGTGTCACACCGATATTAGGTTTTTCATCCTCTGAAAGGTATCGTAGTCCTCTTGACGCAATGAGTGCCATCTAATATGAGAATTTGTGAAAGCTAGACCCATCCGAAAGAAACGGTCATACAATGACTCATTACACCTCCACTTGCTCCCCAACAATGTCCAAGTAGTAGAGAGCCTCCCGAAATAATTTTCTACTACTATACGGTATGAAGAAACCTTCCTATTCCTACTTTCTTCTATCATTGTCAGCAGGCCATGTTGAGGTTTCTTCGTGGGGTGCACAGCCCAGATGAACTGCATGGATCCTGGATACTATTTGTCAGCAAGTAAAACCCATTGTCTAGGATATTCTTCTGACAGCTCTCCCAATGTCGGATTCATCCCTATCTTCCCGCGCCTTCCGAAGCGAGTTCTGGTGGTTCTCCTGCATCCTTTTAAAAACATCTAAATCCTAGGTAGCACCAGAATAGTGAACACTTGAACCAATCGCCAAACCACTGGGAAAAACTAACACCTCTACCTTGCAGCCATACAGTTTGTGTTTGCCAGAAAAACATTTCCCCCTCCTGAATAGAACCACTTTGACCGTAGCACTGCTGAAACGTAACGTCAGTAGAATACCTCGCACACTTGAAATTTCGAAAGTAGCGATTCTCCTCCTTCATGACCGCCATAGAAAACTGGGTCCCCACTTGCTCAAGCATAGAGACATAGAAATAGTCTGAGATTAGGTCAAAAATCGAGTAACCTGCCTTTCAAAGGTGGGACCTTTGATCTCAAAATCCTTCCCAAAAAGTACCATTGGCCACCATTCTTCAAGACTGTTAAAGTCATTAGAAACAAGTCTTTTCCAGAATCATTTGCGTTCCTTCCGCGACCAACATTATAAACCGAGTTTACATATTCTTCTATTGAAATTCATAACTTTTGAAACTCCACAGGACTGAAATTAGTCATTTGAACCAGACCTCTGTTCCCACCACGTTCCAAAATTTTAGTCAATAAACGGAGATTCAGAACCATTCTCTTCATCTGAATCCGAGAGCGGTGCAGTTGGTTCATACTGTTGGAGCTCGTTTTCCCTGGTCGCTGCTGCCTATGCTAGCAGACGGAGGGTGCTATCAGCATCGTTAGACTGATAGGGCATGATGATGGTATTAAAGGTGTAAGGGAAGGTGTGTCGGATGGGGTTGCAGCCTGGCGGGGAGTGCTGAGACAGACTTGTGTGAAGTGGGATGATTGTTCCTGATTCAGAGGGCAAATAGGGGTTGTTTCCTTTTACAACTGAGGCGGCTAGAAAAAATTGTGAAAAGACCGCCTGAATACGTAAATACCATATGTCTCCTGAAATGACCATGGTTCTTAACTGTATATGTCTGACTTGTAGAAGTACTTGGCCCACCGTAAATGTCTCAATGATAAAGTGATCCCCACACCTTCATGACAGCAACACATATTTTGAAGAATTTTTAAAAGTACGATTCTACTGTCCTCTTACCTGGAAGAGGGCAGCATGTTACAATTGGATCGGATCTTTTGACTTGCAACTGCCTTATTATATAAAGGACTATTGGGAAGCATTTTTTCTATTTAAATTATTGAATTGGACTCCAAAATACTCTATTGTGGAAGGGTAATTAGAGTATGTACTGCACAATTGGTCTACTGCCCAGTGCGTTCGCACGGCGTCGCTGTCCCATGCAGGATACTGCACCATTCCAATTTTATGTTAATTACTTGAGTATATACTTCTCTCTCAAATATCCCGTTGCAGTCGGTATGATTGAATCTGCGACCTAGAGACTCTTGGATTGGTGGGCATTTGTCCACCACTTGCAATGACAGATCTACACTTACAGTAGAATCTGTACGAATCTCGGTAGCCCCTGTCACTATCTTACGTCAGCTTGTGCTGCGGACTAAATCAGTTGGTAGTTATGGTCTTCTCCTCGTCATACTGTTCCTCTGGTTCCACTGGGCCTTCTTCCTCAAATCCTTTATCTTGTTCCATCTGTGTCGCTTGTTTTGTATCTATCTGTAATTGTCCTTGAAATGTCCATTGCCCTATTGCCGCTACTATGTCTATCGCCTTTTCGACCTCTTGTAGCTCCGCGCCTGAGGCTTCGGCGGCGTCCTTCTGTATGGCTACATTTCAGTATCATTTCTTACCTAGAGACACACAAGGTCGATAGTGGGAATCAAATTCCTCCAGACATCGTTCGATGCCTTTCTCTTCATTTTATCTAAAGGAAGTGTTCCCTTTATAATACATTGAAGGGATCTTGTTCTTCTCAACAAGTAATGCAGCAGTGTCGATAATGTTCTTGTACATATATTTCACAGGGAAGTAACTCCATGCGCAGTACAACTGCATTTGGATATTGCGGGTAGAGTAGGGCAAGACTGTACAGAGTGTTCCTATGAAATGATTGCATCAATCCCTCGCATTTCAATGATATCACATAACATAGTATGTAGTGTCTACATACCCTTCCCCGCAGTGCGGGTGGGTTGAGGGATTTGGGAAGGCCCCGAAGGGGTACCTTACTACAAAGCTCTGTGTTTGGTGCTGTTTAGAGTCAGCCGTAGGGCAGGCGGTGAGTTTTCGCGGATAATTGGTGGATGGCGAGGTTATTCCCTTTGCAATCTCCAGGGCTTGTGTTCTTCTTGCTTGGGTCGATCTTTCGGGTACAGGGCTACTAGGGCCTCCTTTGTTGTAGTGGACGTTTTCCATTGCCAAAATCCTTAGGCTGTGTTGGACTTCCCTTCCCGCCGTGGCCTTTTATCTCAAGGCTCGTTCTTTCTCTTCTGTGGCCACTAGCTGTCTGAGTTTCGATACGAGTTTGTGAACGAGTGTCACTCTGCGTATGTCGGGGTATTATCCTGAAAATGGATTGGGGTTAGGGTAGTTGGTTTCGAGGTACTCTCCCTCTCTTCATGACGAGGGAGCTTCATAGCCTTCGTTCAATGTCGTCGAACTTCTCGCGTACAGTGTCCGGCAGTTCTATTAGTGCCCTGCCATAGTCATAGATCTGGCGGATGAAGATGTTAAAAACCATGCGTATCGCTCGTTCTGTCGTGTGCGGCTCTACGTTCTTTGCCTTGATTACTGACCACAGTCGTTTATCGGTATCATCTGCCCTTACTTCGAGTTGTTAGGTTGTAAACCCTCCTGGTGTCAACGACATTCCGGTGTAGGGGGCGTGGTCGACGTTGCGCAGGGTTCTTCCTGCTAGGTCGGTTCTCTTCTTTACATCCAGTTTTCTTGGTCTCATTGTTGTGCATTTTGTGGCAGAATCTATCATGCCATTCCACTACGCCCAGTCGTCGAAGATCCTTAATAAAAGTCTAACCAGGACACGGTTAGAACTCGAATATTTAGTTTTCTCAGTCACTACTATGCTGATTTTACTCGTTTCAATTTGTATGTCTTCGACTTCATCTCTGATTACATCGAATGAAATCTTAGCTAAATCAAAGTGGTAGAACCAGTAAATGTTTTAGTCTTCCCGCTCGGAGGCCGTGAAGCTCCTTTACCAAATCCTATAGAATCCAGTACCTAGAATCAGCAGGGGAGTAAGTAACTGGGCGCAGCGAAGAAGTTGTGGAGCTGTACAGGGGAACGCAAGAAAATCATACTTGAGTCGATTTTATATAAATTGACACCGGAAGTTTTTAAACGGTATGTTGGGCATGCTTTTTCTGAAGAGGAAAAATATCTCCGTTCATCCTTTATTTTTGATAATTTAGAAGACCATCAAGCCCATGGTGATGGAGGCGTGTAAGGTACGGTATCCGACCGCAGCAGGGTTCAGCAGTGATGCAGGAGACGATCAATCGATGTATGACTACCATATCTCCCCAGAAGAGCTTGGAACTCCTAATCGTCCAGGCATTATCGACGCGCAGTTAGGTTTAAAAAGTAGGTGCCCTGAAGTGCGCAAATTAAAGGGATACTTGGTTTTATGAATGAACTATCGTAATGAATCCATGGCTACTACAGACCAGCTAGAAATTAGCGTTTGGGAAGGTCTGCAATTTGAGCCTAAAATGGGGAAATCGGCCACTTATTGGCGGAGCTAATTTAAAAATAAAAAAGGATTCTTTCATAAATAGCTTGGAATCGCACCTTCCCAATTCTGACCTTACTCAGGTTTTTCTTTAATTCTTCTAATTCGCCTGGTGAATTGAGGTGGAGGAGCGTATCGTCGGCCAATAGTATTCCAGCTCGTCTCCCGATTGGTCTTTTGAGTTTTCCAATCATGTTCTCTGCCAACGTATCAATGTACAGGTTGAATAGTACTGGGCCTATAGGACCAGATTTGGGCATTCCCTCGTGTACTAACGTTTTTGTGTAAGTGGAGTCACCTAATGTTGATATGGTTAGTGGCTGAAGTGCCAGGAGGATCAACAATGCAGTTTACTTCGGTAATTTCTCGTAGCATCTGATCATCAGCCTTCCCCTTGGAATTGTGTCGTATGCGCTCTTTAGATCCAACACGGGGAGGTAGTTGTCCCCTTTCCGAATTGATCCTTCTGCAGAATCTCCATTGTAGTGCTTAGTCCCGGCTGAAATCCCAACTGCATGTTGCATGCTGTGGGCGGTGAAGTTCTGTCCAAAAAGCATTTCCAGGGCTCTGTGTACGATCTTCCTGACTTGTGGTATTCGGGATGGTCTGCTGGGTTGCTGTGGTCGTTCTTCTTATGTATGGGAATCAACGTTGTTTTTCCCATTGATTTGGGGTTATTCCGTATCTAGCACATGCTTGGTACGACTTCAGGACTGCCTCTTCCCATAATTCTGGTTCTTCTTGAATTATCTCACTTGCTAGCTACTTCAAGAAGAACCAGACCAAGCATGTGGAACATAGCTATGGACGTCGCTTTTCCTGGTTCTTTATCCAGAGGCGGATTGTATGACTGTGTTCACCAGATACCGGAAGCTTGGCGGTGTTAAGAGTGTCTCTATGCTTATGGGGAGGAGGGGTTTGTCAGTGAAGGCGGGCGCTTAGATTCCACCTGGAATGTGAAGTTGGCGGGTTTTAGCCGTTCGCCTCGTACTCCAGCACCTGATTCGCGTTGTTTCTCCCTTTTCGTGCACTGGGATCGCTTTCGCAAAGGACCATAATGGGCGCTTCTGCAGTTCTTCCATTTCCTCTGTCTTCTGTCGATTTTTCCTCCATCGCACGATGCGGAAATTTCTGTTATGTATCTGCCTGTACCTCAAGCGCGAAGGGATGGCGCGGGTTTCCTCTTCTGCGATATGCTCGGCTTTGCGCAAGGGATAGCTGTTCCAGATCTTTTTTCCAAAAACGTTTGTCCGCGTGCTGTTGCGAGCGGATGATGCCGATACACGGTTGCATGACTAACTGAGATAGTTTTCCCACCGCTTCTTCCGCGCTAGCAGAATTGTTTGAGTCGACTAATTCCCTCTTCACGTGAGAAACTGCGGTGTGGTAGTATTTGGTCGACATCATGATGTTGTTCCGGTGTTATGTCGTTCGCTTGGGGATCTTGTTTGGGGAGGTTTACAGCGGGGTCGCGGTGGATGGCAGCGAGACGCTTACAATGGTTTGACGCTTGTTCCAGTCCACTGGCCTGTGAGGGATTCAAGTGTGAGGCGGTACGCTATGTTGATTAGGACTAAATCTATCGTAATTCGGTGTGATGATTGGCTGATGCTTTGGAACGTGGAGGTGTTTGTACCGCAAATTCGGGACTGGGTTCCTGAAGAACACTTCTTCAGAGCATGTCTCTTTATTTTAGTACGTGCATATCACGCCTTGTGGCGAGCGCCTAGATCTCCGATTATTTGAATGCATTCGTTGTTTTTCCGCAATCATATTTTATCCATTAATGTGAAAATGGTTTTGGGTTTAATGTTTTAGCTGAAATACGTTGCCACGATGTCATACGTGTTTTTCACGAGAAAACAAAGGATCTGGAAAACTGCAGGATGTTCTTGTTCTTACGATGAGATGCGGTATCTCTTGTGGACATGGAAAAAAACTGGCGTATGACAATTGCCACTCCTCCACATTACCTTCCACTGTCAACGTTCCTAGCGGCTTGTACATATTATGATCTCCACAGGAATACGCAAGTGTGGTGAAGCCGCAAGTGGGCTTCTGGGAGGGCTAAGACCTCGTTGTCTGTTTCCTGCATCAGCTTCTCCATCTCGGCAAGCTTGTCGAGGCTCCTGCGACATTCGACGCTGTGACAATAGTTTTGGGTGTTGCGGGGCTCCTTATGAGCTCATTCCTTCTTCTTAGGGTTTGACTCATCGTCCTATATTACAGCGCTCTTACATCTCTTGTTCACTGGGAAGTTCCCGACGTCGTATTTCGTTGCTTCGAGTTCTGGGTTAGCTTTCTTGAGTGATTTGCATTTCTCTGTGTACCAAATCCTGGATCCTCTGTGCTATGTCCTTTTAGCGCCCTTTCCCATCTTTTCAGTACGTGTTCCAAGTTGTGTAGCTCTTGAGACAGCGCGTCTCCGCCGCGGTTCCTCCACCTTTCCTGTCCAGGTAGTGATAATGGGTCATATCCCCGTAATTCTGTTGCTTTGTGTGACGTCATTACGGCGATTAGCTCGTCCTGCATGTGTGACTCGAGCAGGACGGCCACCAAACCCTGGTTAGTGCATCCTTATCCACGCATTTCCGTGAAATTTCCATCTAGGGGGCCGTCAATGAAACCCGTCTGTATAGTTCCAATGGGTCCTTTTGTATATTTCCCACTTTCTGGAGACCAATTTTAGGCTACAGATGTCCCCGTTCTTCCGGTAGACGTACGAGTTGGTAGAGCGACTCTTCCAGATGGAGTCGTGTCAAGCTGTGGATGAGCATTCAGTCTGTTAGGCGGGCAGAGATGCCACCCCCTGCTTTGGGTGGGATCTCGCCGCTATTGTGATGAGCTGAGCTACAGCAGCAAGGGATACTCCACCTGTCCACTAAGGAAAATATATTTTAAGGTGGTCGAATGTCCGCAGACTTCTCCCCGAGGAAAGGAGGGTGAACTCTAGAGGGGTGATAGGGCCCTCATACCGAGAGGGCCCCTAGGAATGGGTTTCGGGAGATCAAGGGGTCGTCACAGGACTAAGAGCTGCTTGGATAACCTGGTACGGTGCGTCCCTATGTTGGGAGCGAACGCAAAGAATGTGATGGCACTGTCTCTCCAAGGAGGACTAGCCTGAGACTTAGAGTGTGCAAGGAATGGTCCGTCTAGCCCGACGGGTTCGGATGGCTGGAGGTATCACATTCGGTATGTGAGTAACCGAAAGTTTGATTGATACCTCTCTTGAGAGGGTTCCGCAACGCGCGGGCAAAGTAGAGCCAGATAGGTAACTGCGCCAGTCTCGTCTCTAGATTGGGAAAAGGCGAAGCGCTGCACTAGTTGATGGTACCTCTCGATGCCCTCCTCTCAGGGTCCACTCTGCTATTCAGAGTTACCTTATTTCATTAGTCATATTCATACGTGATCTAAGTAATAATAAAAAATATTTGAGAATCTCTTCGCTCGCGCCGTACGCCGCATATCCGTAGTCCGGTTCTTGCACTGTCAGGCTTAGGGAATGCAGTCGTGAGCGGTACTTCCTGCAAGTGGAAGGGCGGAGACACTTGAGAGTCCCTCACTGGGTACCGTGTCCCCGGTGTTTACACCCGGATGGTGGTGTCTTATTGGTCGATACACCTGTATTTTACGCATCTGGACTGGTGTCATATGACGGGAATGGGTGCGTGCTGTGTCAGCGATGTAGTACGTATAGGGAGTTGGCGGCCGTTCCACCCATTGGTTGGAAATGGAATGCACCCACTCTAGGTTTGGAATGTTTGGGTGCAATTGAAAGCCGTCAGGCAATGGGGCTCGAACAGGAAGACGCAATTTAGCTTTCGTAATACTATCCGAGCATCTTCGTTTCCCGGTGCCATCATTCCCGATAAATAACTCATTACAGGTTTCTTTTACCACATATGTCCACTATCTTCTGCATGATGAGCGGTCTGAATTTACCTTTCACAGCTTTGTAGGCCTTAGAAACGGCCATACCATACCTTTTAATAGCAGCTGCAACGGCTATAGCAGCTATAGCCAGATATTCCACGTGAACAATTTTGATCAGGCTGTAGCAGATATAGGAAGATTCGTCACACGTTCCCCAAATTTGAAAAAACTGAATCCGGAATTTTCGGTCAGGCTGTAGCCGCTGTACCAGGATATGTTACTGTAGTATCTACAGAGCGCTGGGTCTGGGGTCTCCGGACACTGAGTCCCTAGCCTCTCTAGTAGCGCGGTAGGGCACCAAGATACGGGGAATCCTATGTTCCTCACGGAGAGATGAGGCCGACCGGTGGGACCTTAGCTCGTTGTAAGGGAGCTAAGGTGGAAGTGTCGAGTCGTAGCCGCCGTGAGGGGGCTACGATGTGGTCTGGGACGAGAGGGCCGAATCCACACAATGCCCTTTGTCGGGGGAGGAAACGGGGAGGAGAGGGAGGAAAGTGGGCGCACTGTAATCCACTAATGGTACATTGATGGGACTTGAAGAGCGGGAGAGGAGCGATTCAAAACGTTGAAGGGAAAAGGGGGCGAGTCGAAGCACACTTTTACACTAACCATGACCGATTCCGGCCAGGGTAATCGAGAAGGGCGTTCAAAGCTCATTCAAAACCTAGAGTGACGATCTTGGGGAGAGGACTCGTTGTCTCAGTCGAGTTTAGTGAGTCAGTCCAGGTAGGTATTATAGCTAGTCGACCCTCTATTCTAGACTCTAGACTGGGGTAGCCCTAATGGCTCCCCTGTATTACTTATTAATAAAGGACTTAAATTTAGCCCTATTATTCCGTTGGTGTTCCTGACCTTACAGTGCGCGCGGGCACACTGCTCTGGCCAATGGGCACACTGTACGGCAACCCGCCGAGCCAATGGTGGACTGTAGGACTGCCCGTCCGTGGAGGACCTGTCAGTGCTGTGCGGTCCACCTGGGCGGACCTGTAGGTCCCCCGGAGCTTCACACGTGCTGTCACTCCCCACTATCACCTATGCAGCCCAGTGGTGGGGCCACGTGTGAGGCAAGGGTCGGGAGATGTTTACCCCCTTTGCTAGGCCATGCATGCAATGCATGGCCACTCAAGAGTCTCGTGAGGGGGGTGCGGGCAGCCAGTAGCTGACGTGGCCATCCCGCCCTGTGCCCCCCTCTCCCGAATCCGTGTAGCAAACCCCTTTGTGCTGGGTCCGCCAGCCTCGATGGGAGTGCACGGCATTCGAGGGCAGCACCCGCCTCATGGGGTGCCACCAGGTTACTAACCTCAATCATTGGTCGAGGTGATGGAGACAGTCACAGAAGCCGCTGCAGCTACTGTGTGATGGGACGCAGTACCACAGATATACAAGCAAATACCCACATATGCAACAATACATCACGCCCTTGTAGTACGCAATGCCAAAATTATTGGACACTGTGTTCTGTGATCCCATTTCTATTTCGTAGGGAATAATGCAGGAATAGTTCCATAAGCTCTATCACGTTCATCTTCGTTGTCCTGAAGCATCTTTTAGGGCACTGGCGCAGAAAGTATCGACCAAGCATCCCCGTGCGGGTATGGGATGTTTCGCTGTCAACGTATTCAAGGAAAACGAACCTGTATCCTACCATTATGGAAAATTGGTCTACTCAGACATGCTGAACGCAAAGGATACAAGAGATTTTATGGAAGGGGTGAGTTCAAGGTGACACGCGCAAGTTTCGAGACATGGCTGATGAAGCCGAAGACAGACGCAGAGTCTCTCGACATCGAGGAGTCCATCTGAGCTCTGCGTTGCACACTTAATCAACGATCCGAGATAACTTCACGGAGATGAAAAAGCAGGCACAAAAACACTCAGAGCTGCAAATATCTCCTTCACAGAATCTGATATGCGCATCTCTCTGTATAATTCTAAGATTCTTTGTCGCCCAAGGTTACTCACAGCAGTAGCTACTCGTTACATTAGAGCTGGAGAGGATCTATTATAATCTTAGAGGAAAGCAGACATCAGTAGAAAGAACGGGAATAGTAGTTCTACAGGAGGGCAGGCCGTATATCACACCAAAACCTTCTGTTTTGCTATCTTCAATTAATTGCGGCAAATATATCTTGTGACCAAAACATGTTCCTGTACCGTTATTACCCCACTCTCATAAAGTCTTGTACAAATAAAAAACAGATCTGATCGATTAAACTAGTTAAGAAACGGGGACAGCTATAATCCCCGAGTTGGAAGCTTTAGTACTATCCTTTTTCGAGGGAATTCACAGCTCTCCCCGTCTGGAGTATCCTTACCAGGTTAGCGGTGCCACCCCTTCACAGGGTGGAATTGCAGGGAAACTGATGCATGGAATGTGCCAAAATCCCCCAACGTGGTGGGCCATCTGACCGATCAAACCGTAAAAACGGGTGAGAGGTGGGATTGCGTTTCTCACCTAAATGGCGCCAACTCATAACGGAGGATATTTCTGAGAGTTTGGAAACAGGCACTGTGGCCCCAATACTTTGCACCCCTTGTGGGTGTATAAATGCATATAATAATTATTATGAGATACATTTTCGGGGTGTCATTTTGGACAATTGGTGAAATGAACCACCGAGCGCCTTTACAGGCACTTTCGTTGATACCACTCCTCTTATCAGAGTAGTTTACATCGGAAACGGACACTACCCGATAGGGTACAAGAACTGTAGCAATATCCCCTCCTGGAGGCAAGGGGATCTACAGTCTTCCCTACTCTTCCGGTTGGTGGCCGGGCTGGTAGAGCGACTCCTCCAATGGAGTCGTAGCGACAGTGAACACTCGTTTTCGGGAGACCAGAGGGCCTAAACCCTGCGTCGGTTGGACTCTCGGTGCACTTCGGTGCTGGCTATGCAGCAAAGTGATGCGGTCAATCCTGAAGGATCAGGGCAGGAAGGCCCAGGGTGGTTGGATGTCCGCAGACTCTTCTCCAAGAGAGGAGGGCTAAACCCGTAAGGGGTGACGGAAGCCCCACGCAGGGGGACGCCCTATAATGGCGTTTACAGGGGTGATTGGGGGTTTTAGGATCTCAAGATAGAGCTTCTTGGTGCTAACCTAGTCCGTTTCGTCCCCAGGGAGAACGCGGTAAGAGGCGCAAAGCGCTGTGATCCCAATCTAGAGACCGTCGGAGACCTCGCTGGGACGAGAATGTGCTTCCCAGCCGGCGAGCGTAGAGGATCGGAGAGAGCTCCCTAGGGAAGCTTAGCAGCCGAGTCTAAGGATCAACCTCACTGTAGAGATTGTGAGGGCCGTTCGTGACCGCATGAGCAATGTAGAGCCCAGTATGATAGCAACGTCCGTTTCGTCCCCTCGGGGAGAACGCGGATCGATGCGCGGAGTGTTCCCTCAACCAGACGGTTGGAAAGGTTGAACGATTCTTGCGAGGTAAAAAGAGAAGAGAGTACTCGTAGGTACCGTTCTCAGGGATCACTTTGCTAGTCAGAGTACTCTTTTTTCTTAATAGTTTCTTTTCTTAGCCTACGAAATTATAGCTATCAACAAAGATCCTTGTATAGAGCATTGTATAGCTACACGTTCTAGGCATGGTAGCTATAGTCAGATTCCGAAGGGAGAAAGTCGTGTTTACACCTGATGGTGCACAAGACACTCATGATGGGCAGACACTCGCGGGTGTCAGTGTCATGGGGGAGACACTATAAACGCCGGGGCAGTGTATAGCGGAAAATTTACCGCACTGAGGTCCGAGTTTGGCCACGTGTTGGGGCTTGGCAACCATTCCTCATCTCTCGTGATGGGACGCAACCATTGGAGGTTGGAATTTAGACACCAATTCGAGGTGGTCCGCCAATG
>JAUBNZ010000957.1:0-13431 GCA_032355485.1 Bonnemaisonia californica
ATATGACCCGTACTGTAAATCTCCTCGATGTAATTATCCATAGTTTCTTCATACCGTACAGTAGTTCATACAGTACCCTCGCTGTCGGCCTGCCCTCAACCGCAGAGCCTCAATTACCGGGCCAAAAACTGCCACTATTTCACAGCGCTTTCCTGTCCATTCAACAGCCGCCAGGTGGAAGGGTCGAAGCACTCCACAGAACGCACCCCACAGCGGGCCAATAGCTGTCAAAATTGAAATTCCAGCGTTGGACAGCCCGTTTCTCCGCCCACAGTTCCGGCCCCGCTTTCCGTCTCAATTGTCAACGCGTGCTTGATGCCTTTTCTGTGGACGCCTGCTGCTACGTTTCAAATACACACTGTTTACCGGCCCTTCCTTCACTGCTGCAGAGCTACTTTTTTTAGAGTCTAGAATGTATTGTTGCTCTTCGAAAGGTAGAACGCTTCAATTCACCAGTTCGAACCTCACGCTTGCTGCCTGTCTGCCTGCCTCTGTCTGCCTGCCTCTGTCTGCCTGCCTCTGTCTGCCTGCCTCTGTCTGCCTGCCTCTGTCTCTGTTTGTTTTCCCTGACGCCACTATCAAGATAGAGGAATAGAGGAACAACACCTGAAGGGCAGAGAGCTAACTTGTTCGGATAGCAGTCCCGAATTTCATTTCGCAACCTATCAGTATGTGCAATACAATACGCGGCGGTACAAAGTAGTTCTCCTGTGACGATTCATAACACAGCTATTTTGTACACAGCAAGTGTTAAATTTTCCCAGAGCCTCACATCGGGTCCACTGCTCCCATTTCCTTTGTCGCCTGTCCAGACGATAACTCCCAATTACGCTACACTGCCATGCCTGTCTCCATAAAGCAAACGAGTCACTTGTCAAACAAAATATCCAATCTAATCTTATAAAACATGGAAGCAAAATAGCAATTTGATGCCTTTTCTATCCAGTCCAGCGAGTAAACTTTACCTTGAAAGGTACTTTACTTCGCTTGCTGCCGAAGTGAGCAGTCTGCATAATTTCGATTTCAAGTGAATATTCACTGCGACCGTCGTTATTGATAAATGTACCACTGCAGCGGACCAATATCACACTCTCTTCAATTTCCAACTTACAGACCCTATCACTTTCATTTTGACTGGGTTATCCCGGTGGCCTATCCAGAAAGGATCCCTAGAAGCGGCTCTAGAAGTGACTCTCTCGGGATGAAAAAGTCTCAACCTCCTGTTCATTCATCGCACAATTGGAGCATCTCTATCGCTGATGAACTCTTCTAGTACCAGCTTCATAGATACCGTTGTTCTATGACGGAAACTACAGTACAGGTACAAGTTATGTTTTCCTGTCTAGTCTACTCAAATTAAATCAAGTGTCCACAACCAATTACATCTCTGCATTGCATCCACATTATATTCTGGCATTTCCCCTCTCCTCAACATCTACGAGAACGGTATACGAGGGGTACCACATGAGACTGGGGCGCATTTCTGACAACCTGCCACGAGTCGCATGGATCTCCTCCAAACGTTCTCAGTCTTTTTCAAGTACGCACCACATCAGTACGCCAAGAGTTGCCTCCCTAAAACGCAACACACTTCCACGTTATGTCATTGTGCCCCTCACTACAGTCTATTTGTTTTGGCCGGAGCAATCTCTCGAGCGTCTTACGCTCCGTTCAGAACAGCATTATATTCTGTCTCTACTTTACAGCTTTAGTATTGTCTCATTAGAAGCCTCATTTCTCTTGCTACTCTGACGCTTTAAACAGCCGCCTTATTTCTCACATTGAATAACTTCACCGAAATGCTTTTTGACATCTGCATAACAGCAGCCCCCCACGCGAACTGAGATCTTTTGACTGTTCACGCATATTTCCTTTCTGGTATAATTCCCGCTTCAGGCTCTTGTCCGTCAGGACACAGCTAACATAACTTACTTCTATCAAGGCATCCCTTGATTTCAAGGCATGTATTTTTACCAAACTAAGAGCCTGAATTGCTGTCAATTTAATCATACAGCTGCATGGAAGCATATCACTTCCAATACCTATACTAATTAACATTACAAAGACATTCAACGTAACATGATCAACTATACTATCACATGTCCCCGATCTAAATGAAAGGATGTAGATTTCAGGTGTTCTATAAAAGACGGATTCAAAACATGCAGACGTACATACCCTTATTTTGGCACTGCGATTCACTCACTAGGCATATTGCTTTATTAGAAGAACTTTTTTTCAAGACTGACTGATTCTATATCACTTAAATACACTTGGACAGGCAGGGTAATACCGTTCCTGTTCAAGTGTACCGTGACGATATACCCCGATCATCCCCTAGCGGCGTTGGGATATTTCCCACGAGTATGCGGCAGCTTACATTTTTTTCCTTTCCTTTTTTAGCTGTTGGCTTCAATATGTTTGGGGGTGTATGTAATATGAATATCGCTCATAACACACATCGAATCTTCGATAAACACAAACAGTTCTATTATCCCGCCGCGTGCACTGCTTGGCGGCTATTGTAGTGAGATAGTTGCCTCAACGGTTACGCGCAAAGCATATATAACAAAAAGATCAGTTCAATTAGAGCTAATAGGTTTAAAGAAGTGGGTCAAGACCCTTCGACTGCGAGTCTCGATACAAGTCTTTCGCAACTGTATGGGTTCCACTGCTATAGACATTATGTTATTGTGCAATCCTTTATAGCAAGCGGAAAAAACGCCACAACTTTGTGGAACGCTTCAGCCCAATGACGCTTATAATTCAGGTTCAAAGATGAGAAGATAAGAATTTCATACGTGTTGTTTGACGGAAAGTAAAGGGAGGTAGACGCCATGCTAGTCTCAAGTTGACACAGATCCTCATGCCCTGGATCCAAGGCAACCATTGTATTTATATCATGTTTTCCACAAAGCGTCTTTGAGTCTCACAGGATCTATAAGGCATGTACAAAACATGTATGCAGGCCAAACAAGTTAACAGAGGAGAGCTAAAATTGAAAATTGAAAGATTCGTTTTCCCGCCTTGTGGGAACAGATGTGTTATGGAGATGGAGCACCTCTCCTCCACACCTGACATCGGGATATCAGCAGAAAATTTATTCTTTTCGGCTCGTGAGATTAGTCGAAAAGTTTGCATGTGTCTACTAGGTATTCTCCCACAGGAGTCAATGCGCTTGAACTGTTTCATGGGAGGGTGCACAGGTTCTCCGTCGGCGAGGCAAGTGATTGTAGTGACATCGTACGAGGTCGACATCAAAATATATGGTCTCCGTTCTACCCTACACATCGAACATTGAGGCCAGTCGGCAAGGCTCTGAACTCTGGCCGATACCATAACATGTGACCCGAGTGGACCGAAACGTTTACCTGAATCACTTGATAGCACAGATGTTTGTCGGGAGTACAGCGACATCTATAGTTCGCATTTGGGCATCTGGAAGGGGATGGTTTACTTGTTCTAAGAAAGAGACTCGAAGCTTACTAAATGGTGCGTCGCCACATGTGTCCAATATACAAGGAAGCTGCATAAAAAATTACCATACCAAGTCATGATTTTCTTGTGTTGCCATGATACTGACTAGAAGAACATTATATGTCTCACAGCTGAAGTACTACGATGCCATGAAGCACTTGCAGGGTTTGGCGTGAGGAACACCTAACGCAGTCGGATTGATGTATTTCAATACAAGCCCGTAATAAATACTTGTGGGTTTCTGGAACAGGAAAAGCAGAGTTGAACTAGACTAAATTAGGGGGGCTCACTTTCATTATGAAGACTGGGATATGACCGAGGTAAGCACGTTCTTATGAAGTGCTTTAAGGAAATGGGAGGATGAAGGCCCTTCCTGAGCTTCCCATTTGCAGCGGAACGCTTTTTAGTAACATAATATGTTCATATTATGAATATGGGTTTACGCGTTTGCATTAGCATGATCTTTTATCTTCTTAATCAGAAATCCACTCTTAACATCGAGAAGACCAGCGGACCAAATTGAAGAATTTCGCTTCAGAACTGGACAACAGCCAAAGTATGGGAGTGGGACGGCTGCTGCTACTGTAGTGTTTATGAAGCAACGTCATCAATACAAGATGGGCATAGCGGAATAGGACTGTCTGATACATGTATGTATAAAGGAGATAATTGTATTTTATGGAAGATGATGGTGTACTGTATTTATCACTTGTAAAACCAGTTGAAGAGTTTTTTTTTCCAATGTCATGTTAGGCCGTGGAGCTGCCTGTTTTAGACAGCATCTATGCCTACATCGATTTCCTCTCATGCGCCCTGCTAGGGTCTCGAGCGGAACTTTTTTTAATGTCACAAGACAGGAGGACGCAGTCGTCACGATGCTGAGAGATCGTACTGTTATGCGGAGGGCCAAACGTGGTAACAAATGAATGCTTTCATTTTGAGTTTGTTGGCCCATTCCCTCTCCGTTTTTAGAGTATGGTGAGGGATCCTGAAGCATCTGACAGGCATTGGCAAATGGAGGCATCGACACTCGCATCTATAACCTATGAACAAGACAAACTATCTGATGGGATATCAACATACAGGAGGAGTATTCTGTCCCCCGATATCAAGCGATAGCGTGGCGGAATGTTTGTAATGCCTGTGAGATCGACGGTGCTGTTTGGAGTGCGAAAGGAGTGCTGCAACATGCGGGGGTTGGGGGGTGGAGGTGTGGTGTAGTGTCAACGGAGAGGAGTGATGTAGAGATGATCTCAAGGTGGTTTGGGAGCATGCACTTGGGACCTGATGTTCGGTGGCGTTTCCGAGGGGATGAAGAGTCTTCATCCCTTTGGAAGCTCCACGCACTAGTCTTCATTGAAGAATGGCGCTTGTTTTGAATTAAGGGTGGAAAAAAGGACATGGGGCTAGTCAGGGGGAGATAGTTTCGTGGAGGTTGCGGTGGAGACTTGTGGGATTGGTGGATACTGTTCCAAGTAGAGTTTGCGGGGGTTTCGCTGTAGAGGAATGGAAATGGAGTCATATAAGTATAATTTTAGTAGCTATGAAACGGTGTTGGAAGTGCAATCATGTGCAAGATTAGGAAGGAACTTTTTGAGAAGGAGTGGATTTAGTTTGGCTGTGCAGTAGTGGTTGAGGGAATGAGTTACGTTTGGCTGCTGCTGCCCCAATCAGGATGAAGCGGAAAGCTGAAAAGAATTTGTCACGTGTACTGGATTACGAAAGAAGAAAAGGAGGGCCTAATATTGAAGGAATGAACATTCCGAGTCATTTTACTGCATCATTTCCTGGAAAGAAGCGTTGGGAGTCCCAGCTTGGGCAGTAGCGATAGACTTTGCTGCAGGTCGAAAGGACGCGTGCCAAGAAGTTAGTGTAAACTACGGCGTTCTGGAAGGAGAGTTTGTTGAAAGATGGAGTATGGGAACGGTGTGACAAATCAAAGATGTGATTGTAACAGTTTCCTTGCGGTGTACGTGTGTAGTGTACCACGGAAGGTGCATAGTGGGCAATACATTCACCATACTGGAGAAAGGTAGGGTAGTAGTGCAGCTGTATAATTATGAATAGAGATATGTGTGGAGGTGATGGTTTTGATGATAATGATAATAAACATGATGATGATGGTAGGATTGGGTGTGGCAGCACGACATAGGAGATATTTACACGAGTATGAATGGGATGTAGAAGTTGGGAGTAATGTTAGCTGAGCCCCGAAGCAGTACCGTTGCGTAGCGGGTAGAGCGGCGGAAGGAGTAGCCGAGTATATGTTATGTCGAGATCAGTTGAGTGAGGTATAAGAGAGTGTACAGAGATGCAGAATTTGCACCTCTGTACACCCCCGATCTACTCCACCGACGGATCTGCACTGCAGATCAGACGGTGGGGCAGATAGATGGGAAATGATGCAATGATGCTAGTTGTAAGGTAGCTGGCTAGGAAGAAGTTTAGTGTGTAGATTAGGATATATGGCATAATAAAGGTTACAGGGGCTGCTCCTAACTCGTGAGTAGAGTTGAGAGGGAGTAGATGAAAGGGTGGAGCAAGAAGCAGCGGTGGTTGATATCATGCGACTGGACGATGAGTCACCTCGTTTGCGCAGCGAAAGTTAGCACGGTAGTATGGATTAGATAGCATGTGTGCCCAAAGCACTGTTTCAAAACAGTCGGGCTTTCAAGCTGAGGAAACGGCTGACATGGTGATAGAGCAATTGAAGTGTGGTGTAGGACCCTATGCGAAGAGGTTTATTAATACTTTTTTAAAAGATGTCAACATCGTTTAAGAGATGTCTGCTGTATTAAAGTAGACATCGTTCAGTAGATGTTTACTGAAGTTGAGTAGTGTAAATTGGGTCCTGCAGCTGATGTTAAGTGCAGGTTCAGTAGGCATTCTACGTATAGTAACGTTAGTATACTGCGGTAAGAAATTAAATTGGTAGTGTAGTCTGTTTGTTCGCGCATTACAGTAGGGGAAGTTGTTTAAGTTGGGTACAAAGCTGAAATGTTTCACTTCTGGCTTTTCCATTGGGCAAATACTGTGAAGCGTGTAAAGTGCTGTAAGCAAGTTTGAGTAAACAGATTGCAGACTGGGCAAAAAATGGTGCATATAAATGGAGAAATAGTGCATGTCGATTTTCAAGTAATTTTGTAGTAATTTTCCAGTTATATTCTACCCATGTATGAATGTTACACAGGAAGGTAGCAATCGGAATCATGTGCATTTTTGGTGGT
Organism: Bonnemaisonia californica; assembly: GCA_032355485.1. NCBI lineage: Eukaryota > Rhodophyta > Florideophyceae > Bonnemaisoniales > Bonnemaisoniaceae > Bonnemaisonia > Bonnemaisonia californica. The sequence continues at coordinate 6,705 of JAUBNZ010000957.1, forward strand.
TCGGAAGAGTTTTCCTGTATGATCGGACGTGGTCCTTCGGCAGAGAGCAGTTTGTCGTGGCAGCATAAACATACAGAATCTATGTTACTCCATAGTTGACATGAATGCGACCCACAAGACAGCGGCTGCGATAATGTTACAATGTTACAAGCTTCGTCTGTAGTGTCTATTCGTTGGATGTTTGTCTGGTCTGCTTGTTTTGTACAGTACTTTAGAAGGGTATTGTGGATAGGGGCGCGGGCAGCGGGGGGGGGGGGTGGGGGCGGGCCGTAGGGGAGCGGAGACGGCGGCATGTAGAAGGGAATATGGGCGCCAGCTATGCGTATAAAGAAAGAGATGGTGAGAGTTTTATTTGCCACAGTATATGTGGTGGAAGAGATATATAGCAAAATGATATACGACGTTGAAAAGGCTGCACTCGCTGCCTTGTTGTTTAACAAACAACATTAATTTTCGGGTGTCGAAATTTGAAGTTAATCAAATTTAATTAAAAACGGGTATAAATATAAAATAAAAATGCGGTGAGTACATGTATCCGAAAGTATTATTCGAAATATATATATAGGTAAAGTTTAGGTGTCACTTATCGGCAGCGCGGGTGCCTTTCGACTGCAGATTCCGACTGCAGATTCCGACTGCAGATTTCGACTGCAGATGGGTGGGGTATCGAAAAGTAAGTTGAAAGTAGGGTGGCCATTGCTGGGGCGGCGGTCGGCTGTGAAGGACGTGGGCAGTGACGTTGTCAGGGGGAATCACGAATGGAATCGCGATCAGCGGAGGCGGAGGCGAGTTCGAAATTGTCGCGCGAAAAGGGATGACAAGCTGGCCCGTCAGGGGGCAGCATTAATGTAACAGCGCTATTACCGGTAAGGGCGCGTAAAATTCCGAAAAAATAACAAAGAAACATACAGTAGCGTACAGCGCCGAATATATTAATAATTAATCCTTTTAAAAAGCAATCGCTACGTGCCCATTTCCGGCGCAACCACACCACAAGAGAAATGCTGCATGAACTGCAAACAGCGCATGCGTGTGAGGTGGAGCCATTCCGCGCTGCTCTCGCACGCTGCCAATCTCACACTGCTCCCCGCCGCCCAGTGTGCACAGCGCCAATGTCCGCAGCACCTTCTCTTCAAAACCATCTCCTCCCTCACTCAATCCGCGACCGCCGCCCGCATCATTTGCAACGCAGCGATAGTCCCCCGCCCGCAGCCCCCGCCCGCAGCCCCCGCATGCCGCCTCCCGCCCGCACCCTCCCCTGACCATGTCAGCCGCCCCTCCCTCAGCCCTGCTGGCCCCCGAGGGCGCCGTCAATCGCACCCTGCCCTCCGCCTCCACCGCCGCCTTGCTTGCCGAGCTGCGTCGCCTGCAGGCTCGTTTGCAAAATGGCTCTCGTATGTCTCTGCTTGTCGCATCCCGCCGTGCTGTCCAGTATCAGCGCGACGGCCTGCCCCATGCACTCCTCGATCCTGCGCACCCCCATCAACCGAAGCAGGGCATTACGACCTGCTTGCGTGCCCCCGTCTCCGGCGTCGTCACTCGAGGCTTTAGAAACGACTCGGTCCCAGTTTCGCCTCCGAAACCCATTGCGCCGTCTGCCTCTCATGAACGCTTTGTCAAGGCCTTGGACTGTGAGAAGGTTGCTGAGGCCCCATGTAAGCGCATGAGAGTGCCAGAAAAGGTTACTGATCATTCCGCACAATTCGCTCAGGCCCCTTCCAATTCTTTTGCTGTCCAATTTGCATCCGATGCTGCGCCCGTTGCGCCCACTCCCGCCGAACCCGACACCGACCTCTTGCAACAGCCTCCCACCGCATCCCACTCGGAAAAATCTGCACTACCACCTACTACCATCCCCGCTACTTGCTCCTGTCAATCTAACACTCACAACAGCACCTGCGAAGCTGCTGTCCAACCCCTTACCAAAACTCTGATCAAACCTTCCGCACCCCAAACCTCCGATACAATGGAACCCGTCTATGCTTCGGCGGCCCCATCGTCTAAACCTCAGGCCGAAGAACCTCCCCCTATGCGCCCCGCAAACGAAGCTGTACAACATGTCTCTGCGCAAGCGATGGTGCCCGACCCGTGCGCGGGGAGCAGTAGAGATGCTCCCACTGGAATGAAGGATGAAGCTTCCCCTTCCAATGAAGATGGCCACGATGGCGGTCACGCGGCTGGCCCACAAAAGGAAAGCTCAGAAATCCAAGAACTTCGAGAGAAGATTCACAACTTGGATGAGACCGGTAAGATGGATGTTTGTCGCACTAAGATGATGAGTCCTTACAATTTGGCAAAGAAGGTTGAGCTGGAGAACAATGTCAGGAAGTTGTTTGAAGTCCAGTATGAACGGCGAGCACGCGACGGGTCTGTGATGTCGGAGGAGGACGTGCGGCAAAAAGCGTGTCAAGACGAAGGTCGCTTGGGCTGCAAACATTACGCACGCAATTGCAAGATTAAAGCAAAGTGCTGTGATTTATTTGTGTCCTGTCGCTTCTGTCACGATGAAGCGGTATCAGAGGACCATGAAATTGATCGATTTGCCACGGAGACTGTTCTTTGCATGGTCTGCTTGACGGAACAGGACGTAGGTCGGCGATGCGTAAAATGTGACGTACTGTTTGCTCATTACTTCTGTCCCCATTGCCGGTTTTACGAAAACACCCCCGGGAAGAAGGTGTATCATTGCAGCCGATGCAATATTTGCCGTCTGGGCGAAGGCCTGGGCATTGACAATTATCACTGTGATAAATGTGATGCTTGCGTCTCAATGCAATCCCAAGCTCGGCATCGCTGCATAAGCAAAGCACTACATGCCAATTGTCCGGTCTGCAGGGAGTATTTGTTCACGTCAACAGAACCTGTCGTGTTCATGAGGTGCGGTCATACGATGCACAAAATGTGCTTCGACGAGTATACAGCTGGGAGCTACCAGTGTCCTCTCTGCATGAAGTCTTTGACGGAAATGCAGAGCTACTTTGAACAAATTGATGAACAAGTTTCCAATGAGCCGATGCCACCAGAGTACCACAATAAGCGCTCACTGGTGCTATGCAATGACTGTCGTAAGAAAGGAGTGGCTAAGTACCATTTCTTGTACCATAAGTGTGCCTCCGGTTGTGGCAGCTACAATACTAACGTGTTGCAAGTCTTCGACGTGGAGGCCGACTCTGATGATGCTAATTGCGGGCCCGTAGACGAAACACCTGACACACAATTGGCCTCAGGCTCAAACAATTCAGGGATGGAAGATGTGCGAGAGGGGGAGTGCCATGTAGGGCCTTCTGGTGAGGCGGCGTTGGCGGGATCTCGGCCAGCGCAAAGCGGCTTTGCACAATCGTATGCGTCTAGCCAGGAAAGCTACCGTTCTAATTCACCCGACAGCGACGATGAATGCCAGTCGTCGCCAGACGGCGCACGTTTTGCTAGATCGTCGGTGCAATGGGTTCGTAGTTGACGCACTGGTATATCAAGCCAGGCGCTTGGGATTGCTTGATATTCGCTATATGGAAGCATTCAGAAGTGCATTCCTGTGATTGCAGGTTTGACGCGCTCCTCAGGAGATGTAATTGTCAGTCTTCTCTCATTAAACATCTGACATGCAGGCTTCGATCGATGCTGCACTAACACTGAAGATGACATTCCCGTATTGCTATAGCTGTAGACCTACATCGATTTGTGCGTTATGCCTATATTGTACCTTGGGCATGCTGTTGATTTCTGTCGCCCTTCTCTATCTCTACGCACCAACACCAGATGCTGCATGCCTCAACCAGAAGTGGGAGGTCAGAGAATAAGAGCATACTGCATATCTTACTACGAGGTATAGTGCTTGTCATAGCCGAAAAGTTCGAAGGTAGAGTTCCACCTAGCGTATACGAGATTCTTAGCGTCGACGGATAAAGGACGACGCGTGTTCATACGGAAGCCTCTAATTCCATCTGAATAGTTGGAATGCACCTTTCGCATCTGCTCTATATTATCGATTCGCAGGTGGCTGCTGTATACACGTTCCATGGCTCTCGTGGGGTTACTAGCTAATTCAGAAAAGGAAACTTCGCAAAGCAGTCCAGGGGACAGCAGTTTGCGGTCTTCTAAGTAAACTTGCTCAATAAGACGGTATTGCTCAATAATGTACTCTTGAGCATCACGGTCCTGCAGGCCTTGCAGGGCACAGAGCGGAAACTGCGATTCTACAAGTTTGATACTGCTCTGAAATACCTCATAAGGATTCCGATGGATGTAGACAAACTGAGGATTTTCAAAAAGGGCTGTAAGCGTCTTGATTCGGGCGGTGTGTGGTGGGGGACTTGAGCAGAAGGCGTCGGGGCTTGCTTTGAGTGCCTCGGCTGTACAGCAGTTTCTGACAAAAGTACTGACATAAGTACAAGAGTGCGGCACTCAAGTTATGCAGCTTTTCACGGCCCTCTGGACCGTTGAATGAGAGATAGGGTACAAATTTTCTCCAGTCTCTGAGAAAAGGAAGACTGCATCAGAGACGAGGACAAACATCCGAAACATGGCAAATTAGTTACAGACAGACTGCACTTTGTACAGTAGGTCGTCGCTCAGAAGGGCGGAGCGTCTTACAGGAGCTGGTGCACAGGTACAAGTAGACGAGTGATGCGAATAGTGTGCAACTTACGCCATGTACGGCGACGTCCCGCCGGATATTACAGATGAAGCCACTTCCTCCTCACAAGGTGCTGCATGCATGCAAAGCATGCGGATAAACGTGCGATGAACGATAAAACAGTCAGATGTGTACAGTGGTATATAACAACGATAGGCGCTGAAACTGGCGGCAGAAACTATTTCTCGCGTAATGCGACGCCAAACATATACGTCTACAGTACTTACATCGCTAGTCCTGAGGCATGCTGTCCATCACCCTCGTGGGCGTCAGCACGCCACGAAGCAGGGGGGTGGACAACGAAAAGCGCATGGAAATAAAGCAGGACGAGAAACCGACCTCGAAGATATCAGGGGTGACGAAACGCGGGTCCAGCGCGAGCAGATTGTGCAGCAACGTCGTCCCGCTCCTCGGCTGGCCCAAGACGAAGAGCGGGCGCGGGGCGATGCGCGTGCGCAGGATGGCGCGGTGGTGTAGCATGTAGTCGAAGGCGGCGAAGATCGTGTTTAGCAGGCTCATGAGCGTTATGTAGAGGGCGCGTGTGAGGAAGGCCGAGGTATGCTAGTCGATGGAGTCGCGATGCTCGCGGAGGATGCTGCTCCACTGCGGTAAAGTGCAGCCGAGGAGGATGTTGTTCGCGCGCGACCATAGGCTTGCTTCGTCGTATTGTAGGTGTACTAGTAAGGGGTCTGTGTCATCGTTGCGGGCCGAGGGAGACATGGTGGAGAGGTTTGCCCCGGTTTAGGAATGAGTTGTGAGAGGTGCGGATGTAGGAAGTGCGACCTTGGGATGAGATATTTGTGATGACGAAGAGAACAGAAGGTGCAGGTGCAGGTGTGATGATTGGCGTAACATGGAGCTGACCGGGCGCGCGTGACTGCCGTAACACATATTTTATTCAAGCCAGTAGGATGTGGATAGAATTAATGTTCCCTAAACTAGTTTTTGAACGAATTAAACGCTGGGTGACGTCCGTTACGTTCGCTCGCACCGAATGCGTGAAGGGAAGGCCTGAAAATTGAAAGGAAAAGAAGCCGGATGGCGGTCGCGTGAGTGGCCTTCGGAATGTGACAGGAGTGGGTGGGCGTGCTGTAGTGTGTGATGGTGACGCCAATGGTAACACCATCACGCCACCGCCGTGACGGTGCAGCGGGTGTAGCCACTATGATAATTACACTAGTACTCTAAGACGGATACCAAAACGTATAGACTATAGCTTTTGGCAGGTTTTGCGATGGAGTGTGGACAGCCCAAGGTAATTATGAATTTTGACCTATTTTAAGATGGACGGCGGCTGTAAACTACTTTACCTTGGCGGCTGTAAACTACTTTACCTTGGCGGCACTCCGGTAACATAAACAGTGTAGTACACACGGTGCATGTCCTAAAATATAAATAATAAACAACTGTACGCGCGTAAACAAGCATAACCTACTCATACCTACACCTAAATAAGCTTCATACACCACTGTAACTGTTTCTACCCCATGACATGCCTCACGGCCAAAAAGGCATCATCAACAACAATGTCAGCAACATCCACGGCATCATTCTCGCCACAAAAGTTGCCCGTCCTCACCAGCACCGAAACCCACGGGCTCCCTCGTCCATTCGCGCCCCTAACATCCGCAGCCGGGTTATCCCCGACCGCAAAGATGGCCCCCACGCCCGCATCAAAGCCCATGCGCCGCACCTGTCCCGCAATCGCCGCCTCCGCCATTTCATAATTCGCCGCCATGGGCTTTCCAAACTGCGTCGCCCGGAGCGCCCCGCCCGCCACGCGCGCGTACACCGCCTCGAGCGCCACACGCAGACACCCCCCCGCGAGACGCGGCGCGTCCTCGCGTCCGGGGAACGTGACGTCGGGGTTGCAGAAGTAGAGGTCCGGCTGCGGGCGGGCGCGCAGCACGTCGACCATGATCTGCACGTCTCTGCCCCAGTCGCGCGAGTCGGCCATGACGAAGACGGCCTCCACGGGTCCGCGGGCGGCGCGCGCCTGGTCGGGCGTGGGGGCGGGGAGCGCGTCGTAGCAGGCGAACGGGGTTGTGTGGCGATGGAGCTGTCCGAAGACCTCGGCGTCCAGGGGGCGTGCAA
>JAUBNZ010000958.1:0-13428 GCA_032355485.1 Bonnemaisonia californica
CTTCACTAAAGCGAGTAAAACATGTGTTCAAAAAAGTACAAGATTTATTTTTGACTTTTTTAGACCTGAATAGTTACTTTTGGATACTCTTTAACCTCTTCTTTGGGTGAGCCTGTAATCTGAGGTTGGTTAGATAATCTGTATGGGTCATCATGTTTGATCATCTGTTGAAGAAGTAGATCTTCCATTTCTTTCAGCTTAGCAGCATGTTTTGGATCGCTAGCTAAATTAGTCTGAGTCGCAGATGGGGTGATACCTGTGAGCTTGATGACAGCAGGATCGCTATGCTGAGCGATATACTCGTTAGGGTTATCTGTTAGATTGAAAAGTTGAGTATGGCTAAATTTATTTTGGGAGTCTTCATACTTGATGAGTTTCCAGCCACCGTGGTTTACAGATCGCATTCCAGGCTTGGCTCCACCGCTGTAGATACCATAGAGAATTTCTCTGTCAGATACTTTTTCACTTTCACCTTTTAGGACAGGGACCATGCTAAGACCTTGATTAGTCTCTGGCTTTTCTACTCCTGCTAGATCGCAGACAGTCGCAAGCACATCTGTTAGATACATGCCTTGCTTAGTGCGGACACCTGCCTTGATACCAGGACCTTTGACGATGAATGGAACGCGCAATGTGTGCTCATAAAGGTTTTGCTTACCTTGTAGACCGTGTCGACCTATTGCCATGCCGTGATCAGATGTGTAGATGATGTAAGTGTTATCTAGTTCGCCCATGGCATCTAGTTTAGCTAGCACGCGGCCAAGCTGGAGATCGATGTTTTCACTGCATGCAAATTCTCTGCCGAGTTCATTACGGATCGTACTCTCGTCACGGTTTCCCCATACACCAGGAACGGATACCTCATCTCGCACTTGCAAATGGGTGTTATCAAAGGGATGCTTTGGTAGGTAATTACTCGGTAGCTTGGGTTGCTTTGAGTTCGCCTCGGGTAGTGAGTTTTTATCACTGTGATTAGTAGCTCCATACTTAGCAAGAAGCTCAGGCTTGCCATCACGGACATCGTGCGGATGAGAGAATCCGAAGTAGATGAAGAATGGGGAGCTTTTTTTATCGCGAGTTTTCAGGTAAGTGAGCACTTGCTCAGCATGCCAAGCGCTACCAGTCTCGTCAGTGCCACCACGCTTGGTAGCATCATGGACGGTGGTGAACTGTAAATTAGCAGCAGCATAGCTATTGCCTTTTTTACAAGTTCGCATGGTCTCGTAACCCGCTTTATTGAAAACGGCTCCTAGTGTGAAGTCTGCTAGATTTGCGGAAGCACCTGGAACTTCGCCAACAGGAGGTGAGTTAGTGTTATTCTTTCTTTTAAGCTTCTTATCAGCTCCTGGTAAATGCCAGACAGTGCGACCACTCATGATCATATGGCGAGATGGTGTACAGACAGCCCCTGACCAAGATCCCATATGATAAGCGGCATCAAAAGTCATGCCCTCAGCTGCCAGCTTAGAGATTTAAGGAGTTTCTAGGATAGAATCTGGACTATAGACTTGAAGATCGAAAGGAGACTGATCATCCGCTAGGACGAAGAGAATGTTAGGTCTTTTCTCCTCGGCTTGGCAGAAGAGAGTTGAGGCGGCTAGACCTGTTAGTAGGAGTGATGTTAGGTTTGCTTTCATAGATGTATGATAGATTATTCTTGCGGTAGATGTAAATTTAAAAGAAAGGATTATTTTTCAGTTCTAAACTGACACTACTTGCCGGACCGTGACCGGTGAGGAGTATTGTTTCTTCTGGGAGAGTGAGGAGGTTTTCTCGGATGTTGGAGTGCGCGCGATTATAATTCTCATGACAGACTCCTCCTGCTGAGCCTGCGAAGATGGCATCGCCAGTGATGCAGATGGGGGTGGTTAGTCCTGTGATGAAGTAGGCGGAAGCCGGGATCATGTGACCTGCTACATCCAGTGTGCTAAGGGTAAGGTTTCCAAATTCTAACTTAGTTCCCGGTTTTAATAGGTGGCTAGTTTTCACATAGGGACGGAGTTCATTCTCCCAGGCGGTGTGGTCTGCGTGGCGGTGAGTGATGAACAGGTGTTTCTCTTTCTCTGGGTATTTTGAAATGTAGTCGATGCATTCTTGAGCGTCTGTGCCAGTGTCGAAAATAAGGATATGGGATTCATTTTCTACGGTGAAGGCATTGACTCCAAGGTGTCCGAAAGGGGAGACGAAGGTTTTCACCTCATCAGGAATACTTACCTCTGGTTGGTAATTTGGCAGGTTGAGTAGCCGGTCAGTATCTAAGTTCAGAGGTAGTGCGAGTGCTTTGATGACGTCAGTATCGAACTCACCATTGAGGCAGTTTCTTAATTTAGCGGAATCGAGATCCAAGCTCGAAACATCGTAGTCTAGTCCGCGGATCGCCTTTCCTAGGACATCATTGAAATCATCTTCTAACATTAGTCTTCTATATTGTTTTTAAAGAGAACTGCATAGGGAATAAAAATGATAGCAGTGATGAACATGAGACCTGTGAAGAACCAGAAGTAGTTAGCGCCTTCTAACTTGTATAAACCTCCTGCAGTATAGGTGCGTTTGAAGTCCTTGCTTTCATAGTGGGTGTGATCATTTGCGTCTGCAATTTGTAGTTCAGCTTTGCGTTTTTCTAACCATGTTTGTTCATCTGAGGTATCCTTTTCCTTGTTGTCTTTTAGCTCTATGATGAGTGAGTTATCCCATTGGGTTAGTGGTGTTTTATCTGGGCCAGAAGAAGTGATGCGGCAACTAGTGCTGTTGATGACTTTATAGGTAAGTTTTTGTTCCCAAGGATCTTTGATTTGATCGATCAGAGAGTGACCATTTTGTGTGAGAGGGAATTTTCTATCAGACTCTAGTGCTTTCGCTTGAATGATATCTGCTGCTGCGAGTAGCGAAGACTCAGCCGGTGTGTCACGTTTTTTGATGACCGCTTTATTGCTGAAATGTATGGTTAAGTCGTCGGCAGTGTTAGGTTTATTATCGTAGCCATCGTAGGATTTCATGCTCCATTCTTGATGATGGAGGGAAACTTTAGGTGCTGGTGCTTCTAGTTCTTTTAGAGCATCTGAAACTTCACTTTCAAGGGGGCTCTCGACTTGGATGTATGAGTTCACCGCTGAAGTGAAGAGGTTTCCTGCCGCCACTGACAGTAGGAATAGAGCCATGACCATAGACTTCATGCTCTTTGGGGACTGGGTGTAAGCGAACTCCAGGCAGACGATGGAAACCATGATCTCCGCTGAGGTTAGTAATAGATAGGCGAGGATCTGCCACATAACGTTTGGCTTTTGACCAGCATCGATCCATTCCTGAATGAATCCACTGATGGAAAACGCGATCACTGTTAGGAAAAGCCCAGCTCCAATCTTACGTAGCGGAGTGAGAGGGACTATCTTTTCAACAGCAGGATAGATCAGGTAAGTGAAGATGGGGATGAGAAGAAGGATGAAGAACGGATTGGCTGTTTGTATCTGTGAAGGGAGTAGCTGAATGCCTAGCAGATTTAAATTCATATCCTGAGCCTGAAGCACCCAAGTGGATGCAGTCTGGTCAAAGAGTGACCAGAAGATCGCCACAAATGAGAATACACCAATCAGTTTTAGTAGCATTTTAATGCCTTTTTCTGAGAAGATTTCTCGCGTGAATGATTCACCAGCTGCAGGGACGTGAATAAATTCCCTTCTTCCTAACCAGAATAAAAATGTAGCCAGAGCCATCAGTAATCCAGGCACTCCAAATGCCCAGTGTGGTCCGAGCCACTGAAGTAGCCAAGGGATCATCATGTTAGAAATAGCGGCACCGAGATTGATCGAAAAGTAAAACCAGTTGAAAATATTGGGCAACATGTGTTTGTTTTTTTCACCAAATTGATCACCAACATGTGCTGACACGCACGGCTTAATACCTCCTGCACCGACAGATATTAGACCGAGTCCAGCGAGCAACCATATGGCTGCTGGTCCAGTAACTCCCATAAAGGCTAGGGCGGCATGGCCAAGGCAATAGACAATGGAAAGCGAAATGATCGTTTTGTATTTCCCCCAGAATCGATCGCTGATAATGGCGCCCGCTACGGGAGTGAGGTAGACAGCAAATACAAAGAGGTGCATGTACTCAGAGGCTTTTGCATCTGACATTGAGTCCGTAACGGTATCACCCATGAGGTGGAGATACTGGGTCATGAAAACAACTAAGGCTGCTTTCATGCCATAGAATGAAAACCTTTCAGCGGCCTCATTTCCGATGATATAAGGAATGCCTTTTGGCATTTCGGTGGTCTCGCTCGGTGTTTCCTTATACATAATGCTAGAGTGTAGAGGTAAGTTTTTTAAGTTCGTCAACAGTGTGGACAATATGGTCAGGAGAGAGTTCTGCTAGATCAGAAAGTGGCTCGAACCCCCAAGTAACTGCGATGGATTTGATGCCTGCGTTTTTCGCGGTAGTGAGATCTACGGTGGAGTCGCCTATTAAATAAGTGGGGGCGTCAGCATTGGATGCTAGGTTTAGGATTTCGTGAATTCCTGAGGGGTCTGGCTTTTTAGAAATGCCATCTCGCTGACCGAGGACGGTGCGGAATGTGACAGTAGGAAAGAGTGAACTCATGATCTCTGTGGTGAAGTCATGCGGTTTGTTAGAGAGAACACTGAGTTCGTGATTCTCAGATAAATGATCTAGTAGTTCTGGGATGCCAGAATAGATTTCTGTGCCAGATTTCCAGAGCTCTTGGTAGTTAGTTTTAAATCCTGACTCTAACAGATCGATCATGTCTTTACCTGCTGCTGGGGCTGCACGTTCGCAGAGTGTGCGTGATCCATCACCAATGAAGCCTTCTACCTCTTCTACATTATGGGTGGGGAGGTTTTGTTGAGAGAGGGAGCGATTCAGTGAATTGGCTATTCCTGGTAATGAGTTGATGAGCGTGCCATCGAGGTCGAAGATGAGATTCATAGAGATAAGAGATAAAAAAAGAGACTCTGTGAGTTCACAGAGTCTCTGAAATTTTACAACGTTAAAGTTGTTTAGAGTAGCCTAACGGTATTGTTGTGCGTCTTTGTTTCTGCCGACTGCATTGCCGCCGATTCCACCAGCTGCTGCACCGACGGCCGCACCTTCGAGTCCTTTTCCTGACTGATGACCGACAACACCACCGATAGCAGCTCCTAAGAGAGCTCCAGTAGCGGTATCACGCTGAGCATTGTTCGCTCCAGCTCCGTATGGGTTAGCGCAGTTTGAGAATGTGAGTGCTGAAGCAGCGGCGACGATTGATAGTATTGTTTTCTTCATGGTATTATTTTTTTCTATGTTGTTTAGTTGGTTTAGGTTAGTTAAATATATTTTAGTCTATAACATGTATCGTGTTTTTCAAGTCAAAGTTTCATGAATTTGGTAATTTTGAGAGTTCTATACATTGATCAGCATATTGGACGTTTGGAGTAATGATTTATTCAAATGGGGGTGGTTTTTTTATTTAGAGTGACTGAGATTGCACTTCTAGTGAAAATGAAGTAATACCGCGTATGGTTAAATTAGAAATAGAGAATATAGCGGCGATCAATGGTGAGGTGGCTGTAGCTTGGAAAGACGGGACGGAAACCTATCTTGGGTTGGAAGCTCTGAGACGTGGTTGCCCATGTGCTACTTGCCAAGGTGAACCAGATGCTATGGGTCGAGTGGTGAGGCCGCCAGTGGACTATACATCAAAGAGTTTTGATTTAGTAAAGATGGAGGTAGTGGGGGGATACGCAGTGAGCTTTGGCTGGGCAGACGGTCACAGCACCGGGATTTACAGCTACGAATATCTGAGAGCTCTGAACTAGATTATCTCAAGGCACAGAAATTCTTCAACAACTGAAGCCCAGCGTGCTGGGATTTCTCTGGGTGGAACTGGGTGGCGAAAAGATTTCCTTTAGCGATGGATCCATGGAATGTCTGGCTACCGTAGGTGGTGGAGCAAGCGGCTTCTTCAGGATTAGCTAGAGAGGGGAAGTAGGAGTGTACGTAGTAGAAATACGGTGACTCATCTTGCTTGATGAGGTTCTGCCACATCGGGTGATCTGGTTCTGTGGGGTGGACGGTGTTCCATCCCATGTGAGGGATTTTAAGTCCTGGTTCAGATTTGAATTTCACAACAGTTCCCTTGAATACACCGAGACCTGCTGCATCTGGAGACTCATCACTGCCTTCGAATAGGAGCTGGTAGCCTACGCAAATTCCGAGGAATGGTTTGTCGTCACTAATCCACTGATGGATGACGTCAAACATCCCAGCATTTTTAAGCTTACGCGAGCAGTCACCGAACTCACCTTGTCCTGGAAGCACCAGGTGGGTGATGTCACTAAGCTCACTGGGAGTGCTAATGATAGATGCATCCACACCAATGGCGATGAAGGCATTATGAACGCTGTGCAGATTCCCCGCACCGTAATCGATGATTCCTACTTTCATGATCGGAATGATTTAGAGGACTTCCTTAGTGCTAGGGATGCCGGTGACGCGTGGATCTACTTCGCAGGCTTGCTTGAGTGCTCTGGCCAAGCCCTTGAAAAGTGACTCTGCGATGTGGTGACCATCTTTGCCGTAGAGGACTTCGGCATGGATGTTGGCACGTAGGTTTGATGTCACGGCACGGAAGAATTCTTCCACCAGAGAGAACGGGAAGTTCTGCGCATCTGGAGTAGTGGCAGGGTGACGGAATTCTAGGTGAGGTCTGTTAGAAAGATCGATGACGACTCGGCTGAGTGTCTCATCCATGGGGAGATAGGCTGTGCCGTATCTCGTGATACCAGATTTATCACCCAGAGCTTCCTTGAGACATTCACCGATGACGATGCCTGTGTCTTCTACGGTGTGGTGGAAATCTACTTCTACATCACCATCCACCTTTACATCGAGATCGATAAGGCTGTGACGAGAAAAAAGCGTCAGCATGTGGTCAAAAAATGGAACACCTGTATTGATGTTAGATTTACCAGAGCCATCGATGTTTAGCGATAGCTGGATCTTGGTTTCGGCTGTATTACGATTTTGTGAAGCGGTTCTCATAGTGGTGGGGGAAGGGTGAACGGATGATGTGCGCTATGCAATACCTATCCACGTTGAATGTGTGTTTTTAATCGAATGAAATATTATTGGCTGAGTCTCTCTTGCAAATTTTTCTTTTTCTCGATATTGTCGATGGCTTTATCTTTGAGGTTTTTTTTGCCTTTACCTTGTTTAGCTGCATCTCTCTTAGCTTGCGCGGCTATTTTAGCATCTTCAGCAGCTTTTTTCTTAGCCATTGCGTCTTCCTCTTTTTTTAGCGTAAGGAGTCTTTCCATCACAGATTTCGCATCTTCGAGTCTAGGCTCTAGTTCATTGACTAGTTCGATGGGAGGCTTGGTTCTTGTGAATTTATCAAAATGTATTTTAGCTTCTGAGTAGTTTCCGTCTTCGAGAGCGGCATAGGTGTCGCGGTAGAGTTCACCCACATCCATGGTTGGTTTTTCTGATGCGATGTTGATTCGTTTGATCTCGGTTGTGACCATTTTAAGATTACTCTCGATCGGTTCTTTGAAGTATGGATTGATTGGAAGCCATTTAGTTTTCTTCTTTTTGGCAGTAAGCTGGTCGAGCATTCTTTGGTATTGTTGTTCTTCTTGCTCAAAGATTCTTTGAGTTCTGTTTTTCTCACCACTGGTCATGGCATTGAGCGCGCGTTTTCTTTTTTCCATCAGAGCATCCGCTCCATCATATAGCTTTTGAAGTTTTTCTTCATAGCGTGGTAGAATAGCTAGGGCAGTCTGCTGAGCGTTACGGCAATGTTTGGCGTCCGGATAGCCATCCTCTAAGCGTTCTAATGTGCTTAGCGCGGCACGGTATTGCTTCTTACCTACGTAGGCCATGAATTTGTGGTATTCTCTAGCGGCTTGGACATCATACTTATTGGCTTCTATCTGTTCTGCCGTGAGGAGTTTTCCTTCTAGTTTGATTCCGCCAGATTTAACTGTCTGGTATTCTTGTTTAAGGGTATTGAGAATAGTTTCTGCATCCTTGATATGTGGTGAGGTAGGATATTTTTTGAGGAAGGGTAACAGTTGAGATTTTAAAATTAGTTCATAGTCTTTCGCATCCATGAGGTCAGACGTAGGTAGGATAGAGGTAAGTTTTTTGTAAGCCGCGATAGACAGATCAGTTTTCTTAATCTCAGTTACTGTAGACTTTAGCACGGTTTTCTCCGCATAGACATTATTGGTGATCTCTGCTCTCAGTAGATAGCTAGTGTCGGTCTCACTAATGATACTGCCATTGATCGTGGAGCCATCTTTCATTACGAAAGTGTCTGCACTGGCAAAATTTACCAGAACAAGAAGAGAAATGGCTGAAAATATATTTTTACGTAGTTTCATAAATTCTAAGAATGGTTATTTTAACCTAGGCTATTCCAATACTTTATATGGATGGAGTTACATTGTAAAGCGACTTTTGATGCTAGTAAAAGGTGAAAGCTTGGTCTCAAGCCTATTAGACGCTTGTAATGGAAGGGAAAGCAAGTGTATCTATAGTGCTGATATGCGAGTAAAACAAATAGTGGCACTACATGGTCAGGTAGGGATGGCTAACGACTGGGATAGCCTAGGCAGTAAATTGTTGTCATACGGATGTGCGCTAAAAGCAGTAGATCTCTGGGGCTATCTGGAGGGTGGTGAGGTGAGTATGGAGGAATTTGGTAGAAAGCTCAATAAGGATCAGGACGATGGGCAGATTATGTTAGGGTATTCGATGGGTGGGCGTCTGGCGTTACACGCTCTGATCGATCAGCCGCAGAAGTGGAAAGCGGCGGTGATTATTTCTGCCCATCCTGGGTTATCTTCAGACGAGAGACTTCAGCGCAGAGTTATCGATGATGAGTGGGCGAGGAAGGTCGAAAATTTGGCTTGGTCTGAATTTCTGACGGAATGGAATAAGCAGGGGATACTAGGAGCTAATGTGATGCCAGATAGGGCGGTATTAGAAACGAGAAGGTTGGAGGTATTAAGGTCATTCAAATGCTGGAGCATCGCTGAGCAGGAAGATTTATTAGAGAAGTTCGCTGGTTTAGAAATACCTATTTTATGGGTAGTAGGGGAAAAAGATCAGAAATTCTTACAGCAAGGAAAGTCAGCAACTGCCGCATTAGGTAACTCCAAGCTACTGGTAATCCCTGATGCTGGTCACCGCTTGCCTTGGGAAGCCGAGGAAGATCTCGTTAATGGTGTCATAGAGTGGTTCAGTGAGGTGCTATAATGCTTTCACTCTGTAGAAAATCCTGTTAACACTCTGCCCGATCAATCTATGAAGCCTTACCAAAAATTAGCAGAAACTCTCACACCTGAAGGTGAGTCACTGGAACTTTTCCAGCATGATGATAGTTATTTTATCAGTTCTAATGGCCAGCGTCTCATGACGAGTCTGGCGCACGGTTCTGAAGAGGAGCTAGCGCGCATGGCGTGTCAGCCATTTCGCGTTGCTAAGCAGCCCATCGTTCTTATCGGTGGTCTGGGTATGGGTTTCACACTTGCCGCAGCTGTGGAGTCATTGCCTCAGAAGGGTGCTACATTCATTGTTGCTGAGCTGACTGATGCTATCCTAGAATGGAACCAAACTTATATGAAGGACGTGCATCCAGGAATGCTTGATGATCCAAGGGTGGTGGTGAAAATAAAGCCTGTGCAGAAGATCATGGCTGAAGCTAATGAGATGTATTCTGCAATTATGCTAGATGTTGATAACGGTCCGAGCGCGTTCCACGGCGAAGATAATGACAGCCTCTACACGCTTGAGGGTATCCAATTAGCAATGAGCGCATTGAAAGATGGTGGTATTCTGGCTGTGTGGTCTGCCTACTCAGATCCTAAATACACTAAATTATTACGAAAGGCGGGTCTAGATGTCTCCGTAGTAGAAGTCCCAGCGGCTCATAAAGGTAGAAAAAATCGACTTCACACGATCTGGCTGGCTAAAAAGGGGAGCTATGTTTCCCAAAATGCCCAAGTCTCGAAAAAGAAACGCAGATAAATTCTTCCTCCACCAACGCTAATACGGAAACTGAACAAGCATATGAAACATTTCACACATAAATCTCTAATTCCTAATGTTGCTAGTGCGCTGGCTCTATCCACAGTTTGTCTTTATGCGGCTGAGCACACTGTGAAATCAGGGGAGTTTGAACAAACCATCCAACTACAGGCGGTCGCCATGCCCATTCTCACTGACGAGACGACTCATTCTGTATCGATAAAACCTGAAGTCTGGAGTGCGATGAAGATAGAGAAATTTCTTGCTCATGGATCACCAGTCAAGAAAGGCGAAAAGCTACTCTGGATAGACACTGAGGCACTCGATAAGCAAATAGAAGAACTCACTAAAACACGTGTGAAGCAGAAGCTTGTTTTAGAGAAAGCTGAGATTGAGCTAGCATCGCTAAAGGCCTCCACGGCGGAGACACTAGCTAAGGCTAAATTAGACTATGACCGCTTCCAAGAGGACTATGATTACTATAAGAAAGTGACAAAGCCTCAGCATGTGGCTGAGATAGATTACACAGTCAAGCGTGCGAAGGATTATGTCTCATACACTAAGGAGGAGCTAGACCAGCTATTGAAAATGTATGATGAAGATGGTCTCACTGAAGAAACGGAGGAAATCATCATTAAGCGTGCTAAGCACGGTCTTGTAGGCTCAGAGAAAAAGTTAGAGAAAGAAGAGAGAACCGCTAGCTATGAGAAGAGCATCGCTACTCCAAGAAATGATGCTGACTGGGCTACCTCCGCAGATACTAGGAAAAGAGCCTATGAACTCACTCAAAAAAACTTACCTCTAGATCTAAAAATTAAGGAATTAGATTTAGCCAAGCTACAGCGCGATGACGACAAAGTGGAAAAACAACTCACTGACCTCAAAGCTGATCGTGTGCTCATGGAGTTCAACTCGCCAGTTGATGGAGTGGTTTATCTTGGCGAGTTTAAGGATGGAAAATGGGTGACTGAAGCTGCGTCTAAAGTAGTCCGTAAGGGGGGAGATATTCCAGCTAGGATGACTCTCATGACCATTGTTCCGGCTGATGCTAAATTAAAGTTTAACGCCTTTCTAACAGAAAAGCAAAAGCGCATCTTTAGTACTGATCAGACTGGGCATCTAAGACTTCATAGTAATCCGTGGAAGAGCACGCCAATGAAGGTGGATGAGGTGAGCGAATATCCTAATTTTTCTCATCAGTGGTTGACCTCATTTTCACCCAAGGGTGGTGATGACGAGACTTTGCTTACTGGTGTGATGATCGGTAGTAAGGCAAGTATTTCTATTGTCACCGCCTCTGAAGAAGAGGTGCTCAGCATTCCTGCGAATGCAGTAAAATCTAATCCGGACGGAACTTATTCTGTCAGCATAAAAATGGCAGAGGGTGACCCTAAGGTATCTAATGTGGAACTAGGTAGGCAGGCTGGAGACAAAATCGAGATACTCAGCGGGCTTGAGAATGGGCAAGTGATCCTCACTCCTTAATCAACATGAAGCTCACTTTTAGTAAGCTTGGATTAGGGGTAAGTTTTATTACTTTAGCCACGTCAGCTCTATTCCTACATGCTCAGGAAGAACAGAAGGTGAAGCGTGTGCCTATGATTCCTCTCGCAGATGACACCCAGCTGGATGCGGCGGTGTTAGAAGCATCGATCACGAAGGGAGTGGATTTTCTCGTCAGAGTGCAGAATGAAAACGGCTCGTGGGGAAGTGCTACTAAAACTAAGGGGCTGAATATTTACGCACCACTGCCAGGTGCGCACCATGCGTTTAGAATGGGTGCGAGTAGTCTAGCACTCACGGGGCTTCTCGATTCTGGTGATACGCGACCTGCTGTACTAGCGTGTATTGGCAGGGCTGAGAAATGGCTTCTAAAAGAACTTCCACGTCTCAAACGCGCAGATGTCACCACTACGTATAATGTCTGGGGACATAGTTATGCGTTGCAGTCACTAGCTGCCCTCGCCAGCAGGGATGGGGTGACTGATGAGCAAAAAGAAATTTACAAGGAAGCAGCGCAAAGTCAGTTAGATGCACTGGTCATGTATCAGGACATCGATGGTGGCTGGGGGTACTATAGTCAAATAGCGACGGGTAGACCTTCTGGTGGATCAATGAGTTTTACCTCAGCAGCTGTGCTAGTGGGAGTCTATGATTGCCAGGAAGCACTTGGTCTTACGCTTCCAGAGAAACGTCTGAAGCTCGGCGTTAAGTCGCTTCAGTATCAGCGTAACCCAGATTTTACTTTTGCCTATGCATATGCGCACAGAATGTATCCCAGAAATAAGATCAACCGTCCCGGGGGATCATTAGGTAGATCGCAGTCTGGGAATGCCGCGCTTAGACTCTACGGCGATCCTAAAACAACAGATGAAATCATCATTGCTTGGTTAGACAAACTCGTGAAGCGAAATGGCTGGCTAGATATCGGCAGGAAACGTCCTAGACCACATGAGACTCACTTTGCTGTCTCAGGATACTTTTATTTTTTCGGCCATTATTACGCAGCACGTTGTATTGAGGCTTTACCAAAATCCGAGCAGCCTGAATGGCAAGCTAAGCTCGGAAGAATCATCATCGACAAGCAGGAAAGCGATGGTTGCTGGTGGGACTTCCCGCTCTATGATTACCACCAGCCATATGGCACTGGTTTCGCGCTCTCTACTCTGAGCCGTTGCAGACGTTAGACACAAAAAAGCACCACTGCTAACAGTGATGCTTTCTTAAAAACTAATGAATAAAATAAAGTCAGATTATGACTCTTTTGCTACCACGTTGATAGTGAGAGTGGTGTTAACATCTTGTGGAAGTTTGATCTCCACTTCTGTCTTGCCGCTTGTCTTGATTGGTTGGTCGAGTTGGATCGCCTTACGGTCGATCTCGATGCCGCCTTCTTCTAGCTTCTTGTGGATGTCGATAGAGGTGACTGATCCGAATGCCTTACCGCCTTGACCGATTTCTAGGTCGAAGCTAGGTGAGAACTTCTTGATCTTGGAAGCCACCTTCTCAGCTTCAGCGAGCTCAGCTGCGAGACGCTCTGCGCGCTTAGCATTGAGTTCTTCGAGATTAGCGCGGTTTGCTTCAGTTGCTTCAAATGCCTTGCCTTGTGGGACGAGGTAGTTGCGTGCGAAACCTGCTTTTACTTTCACGATGTCAGCTTCGTAGCCGAGACCGTCGATTTTTGTGCGGAGAATTACTTCTGTAGTAGCCATTGTTATATTAGGTTAGATGTTGTTTGTTTGAATCAGGGTCTGCTTGTATAAACAGAACCGTGTCCCTTAAGGATTAGAAGCGAGGAATTACCTTCGTTCTGTTATTCAGTCAAGGGTATGAACCGAGCACATAGGTAACAGATTGACCGAGCACATAGGTTACATTTTAATGGCTAATTATGGCCTGGAA
>JAUBNZ010000959.1:0-13427 GCA_032355485.1 Bonnemaisonia californica
ACTCTCGTATCACTGCGGTACAGGCTACGCAGCAAAGAGATGCAGTCAATCCTGACGGATCAGGGCAGGAAGACCTACAGTAGTCGGATGTCCGCAGACTCCTCTCCAAGAGAGGAGAGTTAAACTCGTAAGGGATGATGGAAGCCCCTCGCAGAGGGACTCCCTAGAATGGGGTTTGAAGGGGGTAATTGGGGGTCTTAGGATCTCAAGATAGAGCCGCTTGTGCTAACCTAGTCCGTTTCGCCCCGAGGGAGAACGAGGTAAGAGGCGCGAAGCGCTGTGGTCCCAATCTAGGGACCGTCGGAGACCTCGCGGGGTCGAGAATTTGCCGGCTAGCCGGCGAGCGTAGAGGATCGGAAGGATCTCCCTAGGGACGCCTAGTAGCCGAGGCTAAGGAAAAACCTCACTGTAGAGGGCCTGAGGGACGGTTGTGACCGCAGAAGAAATGTACAGCCCGATCAGCTAACAACGTCCGTTTCGTCCCCTCGGGGAGAACACGGATCGATGCGCGGAGTGCTTCCTAAACCTAACGATTAGTAAGGTTGAACGATTCTTCGAGGGAAAAAAGAAGAGGGTACTCGTGGGTCCCTTTCTCAGGGAGCACTCTGCTAGTTAGAGTGCCCTATATACTTAGTCCTAGCTTTTCTTAGCGTGCGAAATTATAACTATCAATAAAGTTCCTTGGAATGAGCACTTTATAACTGCACTTTCTTGGCCAGGTAGCTACTGTCAGACTCCGAAGGGAGAAAGTCGTGCTTACACCTGTGGGTGCAGAAGACACTTAAGATAGGAAGATACCCACGGGTGTCAGTGTCATGGGGAGGCACTATAAAGGGCGGGGCAGTGTATAGCGGAAAGTGTACCGCACTGAGGTTCGAGGTTGGCCACGTGTTGGGGCTTGGAAGCCTTTCCTCATCTCTCGTGATGGGGCGCAACCCTTGGAGGTTGGAATTTAGACACCAATTCGAGATGGTCCGCCAAAGAGGCGATGACGTGCGAAAAAGGCGTTTTTCCAGTCGTAATACAACTATACCCATACCAAGAGGTTATTGCTGTGAAATCCTGAATTCTACAACGGCCCGTACTTCACGACACGTATGGCACCTAGATGTTGAAATGTATGAAGATAAAAGCGCTAACCCTTCCTTACAGAATGTGGTATTACAGGAGACAACGTATCCGTAAATATGTAACTAGCAGCTGAATATTTATATTGGTACGTCTATTTTGCCCATACCAAACCCTATTCCAAGCGTGCTCTGCTTACTCGAATGACATCACTGTGCACAGTACAGTATTTTTGCACATGTATTCTCGAGACAGCCTTTTCCTATATGTAGAAATTTATGCATGGCTTTTCGTCAGTCATAGGAGGCGACACACGTGTGCCCGGTCGCCTCAACTGAAGACTGTACCTTACCGTGCATGCAACATGCAGCCTAGAAAATTCTGCAGCAGAGTGCATGGCAGTATTCGATACTTACAATAGTACACATGCGAAACCCATGTGCATCGTCCGCAATGATTTTCGTAACTGCAGTGCAGTATCAATTGCACATGTGTTCTCGAGACAGCTGTTATCTCTATCCGGAAATGTATGCATTGGTTTTCGTGAGAAACACCACACATAACAGATGTGCCTGCCCTTCTCAGCTGCAGACTGTACATTAAAGTGCATGCACTATGCCCACTAGTGAATGTTTGCAGTTGTAAAAACTGTACACACTTCCTATACTCGCATTGCTGTTCGAAACTACAGTACAGAATCTAATCGTAATTACCCAGGGGGTCTCGACATCGCTGTTACGTATCTCTGGAAATATATGCATTGCTTTTCGTGCGACCTAGCCCTCCGTGCACTTGTGATATACAGCACTCCGTACACGCGTGCGATTCTGGGTTGCTGATTGTACCTTACTGTGCACTTCTGAGTGGACATCCCTGCATTGCTGTGATACTTACGAATGAACATCCGTGCATTAAATTTGGTGATACGTAGAACTCCGTCCACATGTGCACTGCTGAATCCATAATACAGTGCACTGCTGACTCCATATTACAGTGCACTGCGTGTGTGAGGGCAGGGGAGTTCTCGGGACAGCCCACATGTCTTGCTAGGCATCGTTGAGTTTCTTTTTGTGAGAGATACCGATCACACTCCGTACACGTGTCTTCTGCGGACCCACAGGTCAGTTGGTCAAAAGGGGATGTTCGAGGCATTTATCATGGTATACCTTTTGCGATTCATGCGAAAATGGCGCGTTGATCTTCAATGTGTCATAATTCGCAACAAATCTCGCATCTGGGATATATGAAATCGTGGGCACAAAACCTTTCCTGCATGGTGGGTATTCCAGCCACCCTCTAACTCTGCGTCACCAATTTCCTTCGTCCAGCAATCTTTTCACCTCTCTACCTGTAATTCAATCATACCCCTGCAACCTTCTTCTGGTACTACTCATTATGTTGAAGCCGACGGACCAGTACGTTTGATCAACTCCTTCGATTTTACTCCATGCACTCTTTCTTCTCGCCTTGTAATCTCACGTTTTTGCGCAACGGGAAATGCGCAGAGGGGAGTTCGGGCAATTAGGGTTATCAACCCGCCCGCCACACAATATGAAGCGAATCTCGGGGATTATGTTGAGAATTTCCGAACAGACAATGACGCACCTGATGATGATGAGGATTACATTGAAATCCCACCGCAAAGGACAATCGCGGAAACAGACCGGGTGAATTCCGAGCAACTCTCTGTCCATAACTACCCCGTTGGTAGGGTGCCGTCATATCAGACAAAGGTTCCATTGATCCGAAGAAGACATCCAGCGTATCCTGATTCAATTCGATAGAGAGCAGATATTCGGAAGACAGACATTGGACAGCTCCGAGATGCTCTTCGACAGTGCAGGGATTTCATGACATTTATTGATGAAAATCCTTGAGTGCGATTACGAAGCTCGTCACGCGCCTCGCGCATGAAGCGACCCTGGCACCACCATGGTTGACCTACTTCGGGACGACGCCCTTGTCCATTGATATTACCTCGTTCCCAGCATTCGCTGTCCGGGGTCAAGAACATGGCATGTGGCGCAACCGCCAACGGAGTGGGGTGAGGCAGCTCTTCTCGGGGACGCGTTCGCAAGTTCGCTAGGTGTCGTACGAAATTTTCGTCAGCAGGCAATCGGAGGAAGTATAGATCGCTCGGCAGAGCCCCTGGAATCGCGAAATTCGAAGGCGTGTGCTTACAACGAGCAGTGCAGGTCTCCTGCGCCAGATTGACAACGCCGCGATTATACCGGGACTGGAGGTCCAGCTCCTCAAAACGCCATCACTCGTAACGACGTCCGTCGGTTGGTAGGTTCCACATCACCTCCCAGGTGGGGAAGCGCAAACGGGCGAACACCCAACGCACGGAAAAGTAATCCTCGCGGCGTATGTGACCGGGCGTCCAGGAAGGAGGCGCCGCTGACTTGTGCTCCGGACGGTTGGTCGTTGAAGGAGCGTTTCCGCTGTTGTCGGACATCTTGTGTTGTCAGTAGTTGAGCTTTTCGAAGGAGCTTCGAGTTTAGCTGGGGGTATGTAGGACTTTTTGTGAGTCCTGGTCCAGACCCAAAAGCTCATACGAGCAAGTGCCCCTTTTATAGCGATGAACGCGCTCTCGCGCCCGCTCCCGCCTGGATGGATGGCCGCTCCCTAGTGCCCCTTCGGGCTACACAGCCGTTCCCCTTCGATGCTGACTGAGGTAACCGCGATTCCGCGTAAGGTACAACCCTTACACGCGGAAGACCTGACGAGGGTTGCATCTCAACGCTACCGTACAACGATGTCACCGTGACTGCGCGACCGCGACAACAGTGTGGACGGCCAACTGGTACACGTGGTACCCCTTCAGCAGGGTACACCCGTATTGTGTGTTAGGTACACTTGAAGATAGAGGTAGATACACTAGCCGTTACTGATACACTAGCTAGGCCCTTACAGTACTGGCATGCAATAGGCGTCATTACAGTAGGTGCTTAGCACACCCTTAACTACAGTCGGGGAAAACCGACCGACGATCAGTAAACAGGCAAGCGACCTTGGAGGTAAACCAGAGACCTAAAGTCTGACGACTAGTATTGTGCTTCGCGCCAACTCGCGCCCGCGTGTTCGTTCCCATTACCGCTTGCTAGCGCGCGTGTGCATTTGTCAGCCTACCGGCTTCTAGGGTTTGTGCCACTACACGGGTTCTCTACGCAGAACCTCTGGCATCTGGACAAGTCACTCCCCGTGCATTCTCGATTGCAAGCTACGCGAGTACTCGCCTCATTCCCATTTCCTCCTGGTCCGCTCCCCAGATCCCTTTTCCACTACCTCTACCACTGCTACCGCGACAGAGGGATCTCTCCCGGACCACTTCTTTCCCCTCTTTCCCAGCTACGAACCCCTTTCCGGACCGCCACAGTCTGACGACTTTTCTGGTCCCACAAAAAGGAGCAGGTCAGCCTGACAACTCAACGCCGAGTAACCCCCTGCCCAAATCCCCCTTTTCTAGCCATCAATAGGCTCTCTTTCTGCGTGAGAGCGCTGTGGCCGTTCAGGCTATTCACCTTCTCACCTGAGAGAAGGTAGCGGAACAACGGCCTTGGTGCTGTCCAGCCCGATACGCTAGGAACAAGTCCTAGTCCTGTGCCGCTCTGGAGCTTTCCAGCTTCGAAGCCGCTCCCAACACAGGGAGAGAGGTTTCTGGTCTCTCACACACCCGAGTGGTGGCAATACCCGTGACTCCACCCGGAGGAGTGGCTCTACCACGTCTACCGCCTACCGGAAGGCTAGGGAAACTTGTAGACCCTCCTGTCCTCCAGGGGAGGGTTATACTACAGTCTCTAGTATATCTCACTGAATTTCTTAATTCCATGCACGAGGGCAGAGCGAAGAAGTCGCACTTGTCGAACTTCGTTGGAAGAAAATTCCAAGTACTACATCGCAGTCCTCATTCCAACCCGTTTCCACTTCAAATATTTCTGGGTCTATCAGTCTCCATATACCATACTGCTTCGTTAGCGATTCGAGGATCTGCAGCGAACCTGTAGATTTCACCGTTATTTCTCTCTATGAGTAAATGCATACAACCCGAGAAACACACGATCCAGATATCAACTGTAAAACCTTTCCGACTAATCCTACGAAACAGAGTAGCATAGTTCCCTTGAATCACACCAAAATGGACTAAATGGAGCACACCACAGAAAATGTAATGTTCCTAACATTTTCCTCGTATTTCGTGAGCTACTCTATCAACCGAGAAACACTGCTACATAGTCATCTCATTGCATATCACGAGTTTCACCGCCCCATCACTTCAAAGCCACGCAGGTCCATTATCTTCCTCTACCTCGCATACGTAAAGCTCATTAAACTCACGGGTACTCATTCTTAATACCTCTCTATCCGTTATCCGCTTCTCCATGGGTTCTCCCGGTATATGAGCCCCCTCCATTGCCTCCATTTCAGCCGCGATTAATACAATGTCGACGGCACTTCCTTCACCCTTCTCCTCAACATATTTTCGGAAACACAGTGCCAGCATATAGAAAACGTTCAGCTCATTTTTCGAAAACCAGGACATAGAAATGCGGTCTGCAAATTGGCAAAATGGTTGAGCGAAGTTCAACGACTTTTCCGTAAAGTTAATCCTGCGTTTAAAAATGGTTTTTCCTGATTGGTAGACAATTTTCACCTCGTAACGTACGGAAATATTTATCTCCTGCCTCTCTTCCACTAAAGCAAGAACCGTCGCCTCATTTGCACTATCCATGGCCCTCATCTGGGACAGTTCCAGAACAATCATACCAGGGGTTACTTCTGACACTTCAGATACTGAGCCCGGCAAGTCGCTAGACGTACTTGGTAAACGAAAATCTACCATTGAATTATTCCGTGGTACGGAAGCCACAGTCGCCAACAAAACGTAGCCAAGCAGCATCCCGGGATTTTTTGAAAGCAATTGTGACGTCACCCACTGCATTTTTAGCTACAAACAAGCCCTTAGCGGCACGACTCAACTTATCTCCATCAATAAAGAGCCGAAGGCGCGTGTCCCTCGTGCGTAATCTATCCTTGCGATCCTACATTCTGGGTAGCTCCCTCCGTCCCATACACTGCTTCGGAAACATGAATTAATACCTGCTTTCAAGACAAACTCCCGCATCCTCCACTCTTTGCTTCCAGTTCTACTAATCAACTATTCAGCAGCACCTGCTCCACGTGTTTCGTCACTAGTACCATATATCACGTTGGTCGCTCGCTTTCCAGACCTTTACTGCATGTCCCCAATACCTATGGACCGATGCTTTGCAGCAACAGGTCTCCCATTTCATATTCTTCTAACATGAAATGTAGCTAGAATCTTACGCTTCTCGTTGTGCTCTTTCCGGATTCAGACATGAACATACTCTTATTATTAGAACTATGCTCTTAAAAGATCATCTTAATAGGAACCTTGTGGCAGTAACCCACAGCCAGACCATGCCTACAGTTCTTCACAAAAACGAAACCGCTGCAGCGCAAGTATGGTGAATAAAATCGACACTGAACAAGTCCATTGCTTCCTGCGTGATTAGAATGCGCTCACCGCCCTTCTTTGAAACAGTCTTCTTCCCAGAGCTCTTTCCACGTATTACACAGTACATGAGCTCCTTTTTATCAACAATTTGGGCATTGAGGGACATAATTTATTCCCGAAGAACATCCAGACTATCTTTCTCGTCCATCCTTACGGAATCAGCTTTTTCCAAAACCAAATCTTTCATTTGATCAAATCTTGCATTCAAGACATCTTTCAACGGCTGGAAACGCTCGAGAATTTCCAGCGGTTGGAAGACATGATTTTACTACAATGAAGTTCTTGGTTGCAGTTCCATATAGCTATCATGCCCCGCCCCGGTATTCGAACCCGGCCCCCCAAAATTCATGACTGTTGCTCTGGCCATTGAAGTACCAGTGACACTTGCTTACTTTAACTGCTTGCAATAAATGTTTTGTACCGCGCAACCTTCTCCTTAAGCGTGGGCGTACCTATCCAACGTTCCTATTCTTTCAAGAAGAGAATTTCATTTTTCACACGTTCTAAGTCGGGAGATCACTTGTGGTGCAAAAGTCTTTATGGTTAGTAGAACTACTAAGTAGCCGTGAGAGTATGACGAACAGTCCGATTAAAATGTTGGCACGGGGATGAGGCTATTACAATGGGCGCACAAACTAAGCCGAACGGTGATATATTCCAAAACGGGAGTGGAAGCTTGAAGACTACTTTAGAGCCAAAGGATGCTTACCTCTTCACATTTGTGGGTCGGTTGCAAGCAACTTGGTTAATTATTCTCGGAACTCTGCACCTCTCTACTGTAATACTATTATGTATTACTTATATGAAATGATTATACTAAGTATTAGTCCTTAAAGCGGAAAGCACTTCCGCGGAAGGTAATGTTTTATTACTAAATTACTAGTTTGGGCACCAAAATTGTCCAATAGAAAAATTCAGCAGCATCGGCAAAGCTCAAAATGTAGTTGGCCACTTAACACAAAACTATTCAGTACTGTAAACTTGGGGTACAGTATTGAATACTTCCATGGTTCGGGAGTCGGTTGAAACCGATTGAAACCGCCTCCCGACGTATGTCGTACTGTATTTTGGACGAAATACCCTCATGTAACCAACTTCCCAGGCCCTAAACGTTTATGGCTAGATATCGGTACTGTACTCTGCAGCTATTGGAGATATGAATGTGTTACAGCCTTTCTATTGGTAGATATTTAGAGGTTACCGAATTCTTTTAATGGTCGCTAACACTTCGATATATTGCCAAACGCCTTCTACAACAAATTATACTGCATATTATTGGTGGGAACCGGAATCCTATTTTTCTCCCTATCTGGGGCAGTTTCAAGTATTATAGGGCCTTCGGCACCCCCCCCCCCCAAATCGGCGATGCAATCCTTCGGCTTCCGCAAGGTGCGCCGAAGGCCCCCAAACGACATGTTAATTTCTAATTTTTTATAAGTAATTATATTACTTTTACACAGTATTCCGGATAAAGCGTGCTGCTTCGGGGAAAGTTTGTCATCACTGCCGGCTTCGCATTGCTGGTCGTACCGCACACGTGGATGAACCTGACTCCCTTGTCATCGTATATGTGGGTAGCTTGGGGTGAGTTACCAACCAGTTATCCCGCACTGCTTAAGGAGATTGTATCACAGCAATCGCGTACAAGCACAGCGACAGAGCCGGACGTAGCAGACGATCGTCTGGCACCACCACTGCCCATATTAGATGCCATAACGTCTTCGCAATTAACCCAGATTGACAATTGCATGCTTCCAGCAATTGTACTAGAGGTTTTCCCCTCACGCGTAATCATTTACACTATCACTTTCCCCGTTGCAATCCAAGATGGAGGATAGACCTCCAGAGCAGTACTCCAGCAAATATTTGATTCTACTGAAGAATGATAGAAGCCATTACAAAGAAACGACATTTTCATACCAAATTCTCTACAAAAATCCCTAAGTTTGGCGTGGCAATTGCAACCCCTTTCAAGCAAAAAGCCGGCTTACAGAAACGTACACTTCAAAGATGCGGCATTCGCGCGCCCTTTCAAAGTTAAAAACTGATTACAGGAAGTGACCTGTGTACAACCACTTGTTATTTCAAAATATTTTTCTTCGTTTTCTTACGGATCATGGATGCCAGTAGTCCGCAAAGGTGAATATTTCAAGGATTCCCCCTCCCTGAGAGGAACTGGTTGATAAATACGTTTTTAACAATATGAAGCAGGGGGGATGTGATTTTGGATTTCTATACTTCGCAGTATGGATTCATCTGCATCTCATTCCATCGATGAAATATACCAGGGCTACCACGTGATCCCACTAAACTAGAAGATTGCCAATGTACTACACTTGTTTGAATACTAACGTTCATGACTGAACGAGAGATAATTATAGGGAACATTACTTGGGGTCGCAGTCAATAATTGAGGGTATTCATGTATTTAGAGGAGATTGCATGATTGCAAGCAGAATCAGAGCCGAAACATGCCTTTATATTATGGACCTAATAACGACACCGCTAGTATGTATGCTTAGTCAATCCATTTTTTGGGCGAGAAAATTTGAGGCAAAGTCAGGATACTTTTCCATTCAGAAACACATTTGATGTATTATCTGTTTCGATATATGTCTCATTCTAAGATACTGTTGCATTCTCACGAAACATCTACCTCCAACTCGAGTTTGTGAAGCAGAGTGGTACTTCCCCTCGCTACAGTGGGCGCTGGAGACAGCTGTCTCAATGAAATTGAGTATACTGTGAATTGCGCTCGCGCTGAATACCTAGATTTCATAGAGAGCCACCAGACGTCAGCTCTAAAGGATGAGCCGAGACGGGCTTACGGTGCTCTCCCCAAATGGCTCGGCTGAACCTGTCAGCTACCAGCCCCTAGCCTGCTGACTGTGCTGTATACCGACACCCAGCTAGCTGAGGCGTGCACTAGAGGCAGACAGTCTGGAGACTTTAGGGTAAGGGAATTACGAGGTAGTTTACTCATAGGATAGAAACTACAAGCAACCCGGGGAAAAATGAGCACTGCAGAAGGTAGAGCCCGTGAGGCGTGTGCCGTCCTCTTTCGCCTGCTAGTGTTCTAATCTCTCTCCGCAAGCCTTAATACGTTCTCGAAGGTTGTCCCACCTTTTTCATTCTAGCATCCCGCCTCCTAGGACTCT
The DNA here is from genome assembly GCA_032355485.1 of Bonnemaisonia californica. Lineage (NCBI taxonomy): Eukaryota > Rhodophyta > Florideophyceae > Bonnemaisoniales > Bonnemaisoniaceae > Bonnemaisonia > Bonnemaisonia californica. The sequence continues at coordinate 9,766 of JAUBNZ010000959.1, forward strand.
GTGCGGCGTCAATTCGCCACAGTAATTATTTTCGACCTCTCTTTTGTTGCGGAGTGCGACGACGGGGAGCAAAGATGCTTCGAGAAGCAGCCTGCCAGCCGTTGGGTACTCCTTTCCTCAATAGATTGTGGAGACGGTTGAAGCACTTTGACTGAAGGACATTTCTACTTCCGATTTCATCCGTTTCAGGGAGAGACGTGAGTTATATGAAAGTCTTGTTGCCGAGAAGAACTCTGATGCGGGTGTTCAGATCCCGCTTGCGACCTACCGAAAGTCCATCGACAGGTCCGTAATTGAAATCTTCGTACTGGAGAGTTGGGTGCCTGTACCTACAATTCGAGCGCTCCCAGAGGGGCAATTTTGGAATTGCATCTAGGGAAGGGCTCGTTTTAACCCCGTTGACTATGATCAGGCTAGCATCGAGATTCGAGATCCAAAGCCTCCAGCTTGAGAAACCAGTCAGGTCCTCTAATTTGGAACCTCAGGTATGGCGCCTATGCTTGTAGTACAATTTTGAGATGGTCCTTTTGGATGATATAATATTGTTGAGCGGGTGCCGAAGTTGACTATTCAGCATCATGAAGCGCATCAGTCATTCTGGAATCCGTATCCGAAAGGCTCTGACACTTATGCCACGAAAAGAAGATTTTGAGAAAGACTTCCCCATCTTCAAGCGCGGAATTGTGATGGAAGCCAAAATAAATCAATCTGCACGAGGCGGCGAAAGGATAGAGAGCAGAAAAACTGATTCGGAGGGGAAGTAAAATCTGGAAATGACAACCGTGCGGTTTTCATTTCCAGATATTAGATCCGGAGGAAATACTCACAGCGATCGACGTGTTCGAGGAGCGCGCGTTCTAAGAAATTACAAGAACGAACCGTTTAATGGAAATGCGGACAAGGTTGCTAGCGTGGATTCTGGTCAGAAGGGAGAAGATTGCAAGCGAAAGGTCGGGCTCTGTAGTTTTTACAAAACCGTGTTGCGACCAGCAACAGCTCATGCGTGACTGTACGGGAGCCACTGAATCCAGGAAGACCGAGATTCTCAAAAAGTCCCGAGCGAAGCGCAGTAAGCGGGACAACAGAAAGTCTGGGAATGGTACAGTCAGTTCCATTTCGGTTCCTGCATCCTGTGATGAAAACACGCCATTATTTTGCGCAATGTTCTGCAGTGGAACAGTTCAGTGGATAGCGTGGATTCTGGTCAGAAGGGAGAAGATTGCAAGCGAAAGGTCGGGCTCTGTAGTTTTTATAAAGCCGTGTTGCGACCAGCAACAGCTCATAAGTGACTGTACGGGAGCCACTGAATCCAGAAAGACCGAGATTCTCAAAAAATCCCGAGCGAAGCGCAGTAAGCGTGACAATACAAAGTCAGGGAATGGTACACTCAGTGCCATTTCGGTTCCTGCATCCTGTGGTAAAAACCCGCCATTATTTTGCGCAATGTTCTGCAGTGGAACAGTTCAGTGGATAGTACGGGCTGACCAGGGTTGCGCCATTAATTTCATTCGACCCTCACTCTTGGATACCGTAGTTAAAGCCAACCCCACTCTACTTATTGAGAAACTGAAGTGCACGCGCATTTTCAACCACGCCCGAAAATCTCCTACGCTATTCCGATACAGGCGGATGCTACCGCTTTAACGAATAGTTACACATCCGCCGCGGAGAGAATCTAAATCATGGTGGAATAAAGTGGCTCGTCAGCGATGAAGATCTCGCCCACGCGTACGTTGGTCACCATATCCTGGCAGCTCTTGAATTGGATAACCAATTCATGCCGGCGTTCGCTCAGGACCACCTTGGTGCAGATTTTGGTCTTGGAGACGATTTCTTTGTACATGGGCGACGACTATTGGAAGCATGCTGCACTAGCGCGGATCCGATTGGGGATACTCTTTCCACACCCAAGGGGGCTTTGAGGAAGACAAGCTTGACGATATAACTGTCAACGTAGATCATGTCGACGATCCTCCGGAATTTCAATACGAGGACCCAGTAGAGATCATGAAGTGTGCATTCCTGAACGAGTTGAGGAGCACATGGGAACGTAGGCTTGCTGATGCGTTGCAGTGTGACCGTTCGGGTTTTGAGTTCGGCTGGGAAAATCCCCACCAGCCGACATCCCGTATATGAGGGTTCATTTGGAGGCAGGAAAGTAGCCGTTTTTGAGTTAAAGCAAGAAGTGACTTACCGGAACAGCGGAAGCTCGATTAAAAGTATACAGATATAGTGAAGAATATTGGATTTGTCGAAAACTTGCCTACTGCCGCTTTGCAGCCCGCTCCGCTGCTTGTTCCAAAGTCGCTATCCAAGGAAAAGTGCCGAATGGCCGCCAATATGCGTCCTGCTAACGCAGCAGCAGTCAAAAAAGCTTAGCCTAAGCCCCACTTAGACTCGGAAACTGATGATTTCGCGGGAAGCACTCGCTTCATAAGTCTTGACATAGTATCGATATATTGGCAGCCTCCCTTAAAACCTGATTCATACAACGCATGTGTAATCTTAAAACCTCGCGGTGTAGTTTCCGCGAAAGGTATGCTACCTGGATTGGCAAACATCACCTCATTATTCCAGAGATCCGTGGAGTGCAGGAACACAAAGTAGGGAAAGGAGAGGGTCTGAAGAGGGTATTGTGGCTTGTAAAAGGGAAAGGAAAAGGTCCGGGATAGATCCATCTTGTAGTGGTAGCGGAGGGAGAGGTAGGGAAAAAGGGATTCGGAGCAGACCTGGAAGAAGTAGGAATGAGTAGAGCTCTCGGGTGTATCGTAATCGGGAATGCGCTGTTATGAGCCTTGATCTGGATGAGTGAGGTTCTGCGTAGGGACCCCTTGTAATGGTACAAACAATAGAGGCTGGTTAGACGACCGCTGCAACGCGCTAAAAAGAGGAATGAAAAGGGCACGTGAAAGCTAGATAGCGCGGAGCCAACACTGGTCGTCAGATTTTAGTCTCTGCTCTACCTCCAAGGTCCCTTGCCTCCTTACCATCGTCGATCGGAATTCCCCGACTGTTCCTAAGAAGGTGCCCGGCACTTACTGTAATTCTGCAAATTGCATGCCATCTCTGTAAGTGCCTAGCTATTGTGTCAGTAAAGTCAATTGTAAGTAATTCTATTTTAAATTGTAAATAACGTGCAGTGCAAGTGTACCAAGCCACAGACGTGCCACATGTGCGATCTGTACGTCCACATGGCAGTCGCCCTCGCGCAGTCGGGGTTACATTTCTGTGGGGTCACAACGGGAAGCTGTGAGTTCCAGGTCGGCCACGTGTATGGGCACACGTCCACAGAGGCACTCACACGCTCAGTCACGCTGACCTTCCTATACGGTCGCGTTGATGTGCAGCCCTCACCAAGTATGCAACGTTTAGGGCTGTACTCTGTTTGTTACCCCGTACGGGGGGTACTACGTTTATTTTAGCGACCCTTCACGTGGAAGGGTCGTCAACACCCATCCACCCGCCTAATTCGATTGAATGAAGGCAGATGGACGTGGTCAAAATGATTTTGCAGTATTAAATCTCTCCCCCTTTGGGGCGAGAGAGTCCTCAGGCTTTTTATTTGTCATATGGACCTGTAATCACTGTAGTACCCAGCCATGTGCGGCTGGGGCTACTGGGCCCTGCACCGTGGTAACCTCAGAGGCACACGGCGCAGGGGT
>JAUBNZ010000960.1:0-13424 GCA_032355485.1 Bonnemaisonia californica
GTACACTTGGGGGTAGTGTATAGGTCGAGGGAGTGTACAGTGTCAACGAGTGCGCCACTTATAGTGTGGTGCGGTACCCGTATGTTGTTTGGGCAACCCTTCATGGCCCATCTACAGTGAGGGGAATGAATTTTTGGATTTTGAAATTTCGAATTTCTTGGCGCTCAATTCCAGAGCGCCGGTCAATAAGGTCTCGCCACGAAATACACCAAATCATGGTACTGCATCGGTGGTCCTCACCGAGCCGGATTAGATCCATATTTTTCGGACACATGTGTACCTTCACAGGTACACGTGTGTTTCCAAGAAATAAACTGATCATTGTTCGTAACCGTAGAATTACACCCGGGCCATGGCCCGTGTAGTAGCTTGGGGGGATGAGGAGCCAGTAGTACCATGCCAGCATGGCCATGGTAATACATTGTCCCCTAGGACGATCCAGTCTCGGGGGCTGCCTAGTGATCCAACGCAACAACCACAGCCTTAATTCCCTCACACAGCTACAACAAAACGCCTACAAAAACATTCCTCTAATGAGTCAACGTCTCCTACGCAAGGAAACCCTTCTTCCAGTTCTTCTGCAGTACGCTTTCTTCCCTACGATGGCAGATCGACTGACAATGCGTACATTTGGGTAGAACTCCAGGGCATATCAAAAACCAATCCAGCAGCTTGTCGCAGGCAAAAATTCAGGTTCATATCTGGATGTCGGAAAATTCTCGTCTTGGGCAACGGACTCACTAACATCCGTAATCATCTGAAATTTAGACACCCTCACCATGACCATTCTATGGCCTTTCAAGACGCCATTCGAGGTATGCAATAGAGATCGGACCGAGCCTGAAACGAATTTGCTCGGGATCGAAGTTGTAAGTAAATATTTTGGGAACACCGTCCTATTCACTCATGTTTTCTACATTAATAGCCATATAACCCTGTGATTGTCCAGAAATAGTAGTTGTGGTAGGTGTTGCGCATGATATGATGATGACGGGTTCTTGATACATTATGCAGTATACCATCGTTGAACCGCTTTATCCGTTTGGTTTTGCAACGTACATTAAATATTGCTCTGTGGTCTCGGTGGAAAGGTGCAGACGGTGCTTGGATTGCTCTAGCCGCAACCGGTTTTTGTGCTTGGATGTAAAACAACAATCGAGCTTTCCGGCGGGAATCTTTATCAGCCCGGCGGGAGCTGCAGGGTAAGGGGTTGTGTTCAATATGACAACGTATGAAAAAATGGCACATACGAAAATTCATTAAAATTGAATGGCCTTTTACTATGTTGGTGTTCGTTTCCGAAAGAACTGACGGGAGCCCGTGCATGTATCGCAAATTAAGTAAACATTAGTTGTTACAGTGAAGAAAAGCACAGTTATCGGAGACTAGAAACCCCGGGTCGAGACGTTGAGGAAAACATCTACCCATCTGCACTGGAAATGTACTTTTCATGCATGGCTGGAGTGTAATCATTCCTCTCCATTCACACTTTGAAGCGGACTGTACTAATACTCAACGGTCGTACTGTAGTATTATTATAATTAATTTATTCTAGTAATATATGTATACATATATATATGAAGTCTCACGTTAAGTGCCTGTATTTGATCCGTTACACTGCACCGTGTTGTAAATGAAACACCCAACCATTTCAGCCCGTTACAAATAGATACGAAACGGCGACCCCCACAGCGACGATATAGATAAAAGGAGGAACAAAATGCAAACCTCCCTCACTCAACCACCCGTCTAACCACATCCACAGTGCTCCAAAATTACCAATAGGTGGACCTCACTATCGTCCAAGTTCATGAAAAATCAGAACAGTGAACGTTCGCCTGCTCTAGTCCTCATCATCGATGAACCGTCTCCGCTTCCCTCCCTTCTCTTCCCTTCAATCTCACCCACCGCTATCCGCCGATGCATTCCTACGAAAGAATGAGCATTCCGGGCTGTCAGAGACATTCTAATGGCTGGGCCGATTGACCAGTACTAAATGGTCGCCGACTCGCAGTACAACAAGAACGGGCGCCTGCGATCTGGAGCTTACGCAGCATTCGATATGCTTTGCCAGTCTGGCACTACTGTTGACACCGGATGGCTTGTGTGTAAATATGCAGCATCCGAGTCGTGCACTGTCGAGCATCAAGAAATTTGACCCAGCCCGGGGTGCCACTACAACGCTCAGCTGGCACTCCGCGCTACACACCCGGTCCACGGAGAAGTCTACATTGGCTGTGTCGACGAAAATGGGGGCCGGGGAGAAGCGGAAGATAGGCGATGGCATTGCACTAGCCTTCATACGTTTTATTCTCCCTCTCTCCTTTGCAGATAACTCCCCGGGAATGAGGACCTTTGCAAAGGCCTTTTTGAAGCTGGTCAACGAACTGATGCCTCTGCCAGCATCGATTTCGCAGACCTGATGCCGTGTGCGCGTACTGTGCGGGACATTGCGTCTCGCACGGAAGTTAAGCTCCTCCAGGAGATGGCAAATGACCTCTTCAACACAATGTCGATGGGAGGAGGGGTGACAAGCGACGGCTTGAAACAGAAGCTACAGGAGAGGAATTATTAAGATCTTGTGATCCATTTCTTTAATGTTTCTACTCCTAACATCATAACGGGTAAGCAGAATGTCTCCTTGGTGTCAAGGGTGTTGCTGTTGAAAGAGCACTTCGGCTCCGAGACTTCGAGTGCTGTGAATGTCCTCCTGCGCAATGCGCTACACGAGCGTTTCGGAGTTGAATTCGACAAATTAATGAAGCATTTCACATTCGTCACGGACTGTGCCAGCACGATCCCTGGAACTGTAGGCGCATCGGGTATCAGCAGGAAGGTTTCCTTCAGCAAAGTGTGATGGGATGCATATCCCACCAGCTGAAAACGTGTACGAAGAAGGCTCTATCGGACTCCAAGATTCGACATAAGGGCAGTCTGTCCTCAATTCTCACTAATCTAAGTGCCATGAAGACCATCTTCCGCATTTTTAAACAATCCGGTTTAAATCAGAAGCTGAAGAAGGGTCTACTGCAGGAGGTTGACACCAGGTTCGGTACTACCCACATTGTGGTGGAACGATTCCTACAGTGTGTCGGAGAGGTGCTGGATATTGTGGATGGCTGTGATAGTGTACCTGCGAAGGATGCCTTCACAACCTCTCCGTGGACACAAGAAGCCCAGCAGCTCTATCTTTCCCTGCATTAGAGGCTGTCTATGTGGCATGCCATCCATTGCGGCATATGAAAACCGCAATGGAGTCCTCAGAGAGGCCCACCCTACACCGTCTGCTGCCGAGGTTGCAGCATTTCTGCAAGGTCATGAAAATGACTATGGACATGAATGAAGCCCACTGTATTAGTGCAAAATGGAGTTGCAGCACTGGCAACGCAGATTACGAGGGATTAATGTTCGGTGATGTTGGGGTGCCTGGAAGAAATAGAAGGGCATGGTCTTTGGGTTGCCGGATGTGCCCTTCACCCTCGTCTATGCAGCCTATCTTTTTTCCCTAATCCAGACACCCGGCAACAGTACCGTATCAGAGGGGAGCGTCTAATTAGGTCGATGATTACGGAAGAACCTGGTTCGTCGATAGATAATGCTCGCGCAGAGAGGCGTCTGTCTACAGGGGGTAATAATAGACTTGAATTTTCTCTTGAAGATGTATCAGACTGCCTGGCATCTGCGTCATGTAGTAGAAGCGATGAACAAGACAAATACTTGGTTGACAACCATTCTTTCGACGCTGAAGACCTAATGCATGCCGATGATCTCGGCGTAGTGCGTTTGTGGTTGTCTAAGGTTTACGCATACCCAGCGTTGAAGAAAGTAGCTTTGCGAATCTATGCTAAACATTTGTCCTCCTGTAGCTCAGATCGCAATTTCTCAGCTGTTATTCGGGTTATGACGCATGACCGATCTCGATTAAGCTCAGCCATCATCGACCACCTCATATTTTTGTCGACCTGCACTGAAGTCAGAAAATAACTAAAATACGATTCCTGACACTGCAGTTCCATATACACTATACTGTTCCCAGGGCCTCTAATAATTAGTATACATCGGTTGTACAGTACCACTCCATTGTTACGACACCGAACCAGAAATGCAACTTTTCCTGCTTCTACACTGTCAAAAGGGCGCTTTCCGTTCCCTGGTCTCTAGGGTAGGGGTAGACTACGTGCAGCAGGTAAGTTCTAGGACAAGATATCCTATTTTTGATAAAAATGCGCACCTTGCTTGTTCCCGCCATCACATACGACTATGAAGAGAGTATACCATCCCCAATTTATTCCATTTCAAGGGGGTAAATTTACCATACAGTGACATACCCCTTGCCCTGCACCCAATATAGGGCCAGTTCATTTGGCGGCCGGCTGAAAGTTCGGACCGCTCGGTTGAGCTGCCGAACTCGGGCTCTTTCGTCAGAGTTTCAGCGACTGAAAGTGTTCGACAGGCCTTACTTAGTATTTCCAAATATTTGTCCGTGACAGTACTCATATTATTCCAAACACGAATAATTTGGCTCGAAAATCGTTCATGGTGAAATATTTCCCGATTTTTATGCTGGGTTCAAAACGCCCAAATCATTCTTCAGTACTACAGGCCACTCTTTTGTTTCTTTTTTAGTGGACCGGGGTATTAAAGATGGACCAAATTTCTGCAAATACGAGCGGCATGCTGTTTTACAAGCTCGCACCGACCTCTGGTATGCAACCACCTTCGAAAAAATCCCAAAGTTCTCTTTTCTCGTTGTTGCAGTCACAGAATGCCAAAAAGCTTTCTATAGGATCTACAGAACAGAAAATAGGCAACAGAAGATGTGGAGAGTGGATCGCAATGAACTTTGCCCCTGTTCTCACAGTAGATCATGTAGGCTTTCAAAATATTAGCAGGGAACTGAATCCTTCTTATTATACAGTATCTAGACCTATTATAATGTGGGAGATTCGAAAGATTGTGCTTGAGGCTGATGCCTACCATACTAAATGTTTCAAAGATATACCCATTTTTGGATGCACCTCGGATATGTGGACGGCTCTTGGAGGGGAAGTATACGCGTCCTTTACTGTTACTCTTATAGACCATAACTGGGAGTACCAAAATTTATGTCCTGTCGTGCCGCCGGTACAATGAGCGGCATACAGGTGCGAAGCTGGAGGGGTTCTTATTGGAGGAATGTCGCAGGTTTGGAATAAGCAATAAAATTTCTTAGGAAGTTGCTTGGCGTGAATGAGCCGTGAGTCGCTTCGCATAAGCAGTGATTTATGGCGCTTGCTGCAACGAAAATCCGTTTATTACTATTGTTTATCGATTAGATATGAATGCAGGGTGTTATTATATTGTAGGTGCTCACTACACTGTCGTGAACTCAATAGAAGATCCAAATACTTTTCGAATGCTAGTACTCATTCCTCGTCTCCCCGCAATTATTACTTCGTGAAACATCACAACGAAGGTGCCCATTCTGTTTCTCAGTGTGTACGGACTATCTTGATCATCATTGATACGGTAGGGAGTGACGAACTAATGCACCAGGGCAAATATTGAAGTGACTCATTTCGTCAAGAAATGATCTCCGGCTACAAATCTGAAGAAGAAACTCGCACCTTCATCCAGCCTGAACAGAGGGCAACGACAATCGTTTTTCATTCATTTAACTGCCAATTAATTGTTCAAATTTAAACTCTTAATCATTTCGTAGTAAACAATTACTGGTTATTAGCGGCTTATTCCCTGCGCTAGTTTTATGACCAATGACTTGAAAATTACACGGTTCATCATAGGGCATGAATTAAATTATTAAATCAATCATTTCCTTCACCCGTATACGCTACTACTATCATTACCATCTCTAATAAAGTTATGAAGCTTGCAACAGACGACCACGATCTGTACAGCCTTTTTCACGGGTACTCCCAACGGCCGCCAAAGTATTCCCCAACGACCTACCAAAGCCCCAAATGCCTGCTCTATAAATACACGAGCGGAGGACAACCAAAATTTAAAACAGTCCTTGGCCGCAGGCAGTTGTCGGCCGGACCATGGCGTGAGTAGCTTTGACCTGCAAACATATGCTGCGTCCGCTTCGATCCAGAATGCATCCGGTAGACGCCCGTCTGATTCATTTAGCATTTCCTGAAGGGCGCTGAGCTGTAAGACGATGGATTCATGCGAATAACCAGGCGAAACGACAGGTACAAATGAAAAGCGGAGTTGCGGGTCGCACACGGCTTTCATGTTTAGTGCAAATAACCCCTTCGTATTGTAGTATACAGACGGGTTAGGTATCTCACATACGCTGGGCTCTTAAAATTTGCAGCCAGGCCATCCAAAGCGCCGCAGCATCCGTGTAGTGGGCAGCGGCCACGCGCAAACCCCACGCTGTTTTCCGTTAAGTAGTCGATGTTGTCATACGGGAACTGTATGTCCAAACATTCGTCGAAGCGGACTAGTATTCAATCAATACGGCGGTACATAGATTATACCCGTAGCCTGGTCACTGGCGCTAGGTCAAAGTACGAAACCCCGGCCAGCCATCGTAGAGTCAAGAACACATCGAGCATGATGCGGGCGCTGATAAAACCATGTTCATCCTCTCCCTGAGCGACGCAGAACAGACAGGTACAGTTCCCATGGCATTCGGAGGAGGCGACCTTGTGTGGCCATAGGTAAGTTTTGGAAGATGTCCTGTACTGTGCGGGGCGATCGTCGTTGGTAAGTGGTCCCTCGGAAACCGACTGCTCGCCTAGATTCGTCCTCCAAAATAACTGAAACCAGCAGAGCGATAGCCTTTCGCTGATATGCGGCGACAGCCTTGCTTATAGATGAGACAAGTGCATTTTCATTCACATTCAATTCCCTGGCGGCGCGATGGAAAACAGTTTCCAAAAAGGGCTTCCGTGCTGTTTGGTGGTGTGATCTGGGGATCGGGAGAGGGTGGTGCGATGAAAACAAAAATAAAAAGGGCAACAGAGACGGCCGTTGAGAGTTCTGCAGGTGCGTGGTGTTTGTTGCAGATCGGGGGCGAGGGTGGGGAGATGCAAACCAAAAACCAACAAAAATGCAACGAAGACGGCGGGTTGCGCGGGGTCTGGTGCGTGGTGTGTCGGTAATCGGGAGCAAGATTGGGACTATCCGAACTAAATCAAAAACGATCAACGAAGACGGCGGGTTGCTTGCCTGTTGGTGTGCAGTGTGTGCTGGGTTTGGGGGTGAGGGTGCACAATGGAAACAGAAACAGAAAACGAGCAACGGAGACGGCGGGATGGGAGTGTGTTGGTGTGTGATGTCTGTTTCGTGGGACGGATGGAGCAATTCACACGGCGGCGCGAGCATAGAGTACCACGTTACGGATTACCTGAGCTAGGACGACCAGAGGCGCAGCAGATCGAACGCGACAAAGGCAAAGAGCGCGACACAACCTCGGCGGCAATGGCGGCGAGGACGATTGCGAAGCGGCGCAGAATACCGACGGCGTCGAGTGTTCTGCGCCGCTGCCGAACTTCGCATGCTGCTGTCTGGTCAGCCGGCCTCGTTCGGTTTTGGAATTGCATGTATCGTGTATGCTTATTGTATGGTTTATCATAAGTAAGGTCCATATTTGACCTATAAATCATCCATACATTTGGAACGGGCCTTAACCGAGTTGCTCGCGGCCGACCTAAAAGATAAAGAGGCAAGCAACCTTCGAACCTAAAACTATTCTACAAGCTACCGGCTCGCGCTACGGAATTCCATCACCGCCCGGCCCAGCTCACGCGCCCATTGAACTAGCCTCACCCCCGTTCTACCCCCTTTCCCTCGGAACGTCCCTCCCCCTCTCGCGTTTACTAACTTTCTATATTCCGAACGGACTTTTTGTACGACAGCTTTCTAAGAGCATCTCTAGCCCGACCTTATTTTGGATTTCTATTTGATTTTTTGCAGATAGAGACAAAATCAAACCATACGCCGAGAAATATATTCTATTGAATAAAATTGAGAAGAAAATACGGACCGAATAATCCCTATTTTCCTAGATATACGGACTATTTGGCCCGTATTCTATCCAATAGGGATGCCAGTTGGCATGCTGTGATTGAGCCACAAGCTTGCGGGAAAACCGAAACACCCAACAAACAGGAACAGCTGAACATTGGAAGCTCGAAACACCAAGTCTACACCTCGGAATACCAGCATCTCCTTCTACTTATCATCTTCCTAACCCTCTCCCACTCCTTTCCCCGACTCCCCCCCCATCGCTCTTCTCAGGACCGCTGCCGGTTCCTTCTTTGCCCAAAACCATGGCTCGTGGCAAGAGCTAGGAAAACGACGAGAACGCCGCACTAGCGAAGGGATGGATAGCTGCGTCCGAAGATTCAATTGGGGGAATGGATCGCAAGCGCAAGGTCTTCTGGGAGATGATGTTTCGGCGCTTTGTGGAGAGGGGCCCAGCCCCACACATCGTGGCAGAGGGAAAATTTGGAAAGCGCTCCATGAAGATCTGCAAGTCGCACTTCGTAGACCTCTCTGATGATGTGCAGAAGTGCAGATCCCATTTCGACCGGTCTGAGCTGTGGTCGAAGCCCCCGGAAGCATGCCGGTAGAAATCAAATACGACAGCGTCTCATCGTCTAAAGAATCCTCGTCGTCGAACGATTTCGAAGTGATACAACAGCCGTGAAGCAACGGTGAAGAGGCCTTTCAGCGGCTGTATCTCGGGGGTGAGGTGATGGGCTCGCCGATAGAGCGCTGCGGCGTAGAGCTGCCAATTCTGCTCCGTATTAAAGGAATTGGGATTAATTCATCGACCAACCAGAACCCCTCACTTGGTCACGCCTCTACACAATTTATCTTTTTACGGATATAATATTGGCGCAGACTAGAGATGCTCTAAGACCTAACACTATGACATAATATGAGCGGTGTTTGAGCTTATGGAGATATAGGCGTGCCCTCGCAGATTCCCTTACTGGGCCCCTTCTGATGGATGGAACTATGAAGAGGGGTCTTCAGATGTTACCAAGACAACAGACGAAATATCATATAAAGTTATATGATATAATTGTTTCTGTTGAATCTGATGGCTCGCAGCAAAAAAACCCGAAGTAAAAAGAGTAAAATGACAAGATTTCTGGCCGGTTCGTCTTCAATGCGTACTGTAAAAACAGCGTTCGTCCAAAAACACTTGCCGTAGCCCATGTGGGGGAAACAGATTGGTCCTCATAAATATACTGGTTAGATTTGGCGTGTATCAAATATTCGCTCTAAAGGGCAATCTGTATCTAGATAGCGCAATGGCGATACAGGGCTGCAGGAATTGGTCCGAGGGGTCCGGAAGACTGAGGAAGAAGATGTGGAGCCCCACCCCCGTAGCCTTGCTGCGGCTATTTGATCGATATGTGCTTTCGTGACGGACAGCGAGCGGATACGACGAGGAGGATGAGTGACAAGTATCGAAGGAAAATTTGCACGTATTACAGGTGTCAGCATGTTTTCTGAGCGAGTTCGAAACACGAGGCTGGGGCAATCTCAGGAGCCCCGCAGTGACTGCACCTGAAACTGGAACAAGAGGAGACGCGGTGACTCTGCCACTGAATCTGGGACAATATCAGGAGAGAAGAAGTGACGGAGTATTGCTGCCGAGGCCTCGAAGAACGGAAGTATTGCGATAAAGAGATGGAACGAGAAAATGTCGGATGGCATTCGAAGAGGGGCTGGGGTTGGTGATGTCATTTCCGGGTTCATGCCTATTTGCCACTGGTAGCAGCTGAGCAGAATTAGAGAGAATTAGAAAGAGAGAGGGCTTCTGGACGGGTATCTTAATCAAATTTTATCTTTTAGCTATGTGGACGACGACGCTGGTCCCTAGATTGGGATTCTGGTGCTGCCTGCCTAATAGATGACCATCTTTTAATATCAGGGCTCTCAATGATGTTCATGGAGGATAATGTGATTTTTTGTAGTCCTAATTTTGCATATCGTTTTGTGGCAGAGGCACGAAATGGAAGGATAAAAGGAAGGGAAAAGTTGATCAGTCGGAGTATTCGCGATAACGGACGAAGAAGACAATGGAAAGGGGGTGGTTTATTGGGGATATAGTCTAGGATATCAGAGCCAGCCTAATTTGTTGCACTTTGTGAACGATTTTATGTCATTTTTGTGGAGGAAATGGGGGTAGTTTGAGGGTAGACGCAGGCGAATGTACATGCTTGATGTAATAAAATTCGAGAAGAAACTGGAGGAGATGGGTTTAGTTGCGGATCTTCTGTTCTGAATGGGTCCTTGATGTTCGCGAAAATGGTTGTTAGTTTGCTTAAATAAAGAGTTTATGCTGAGGAGCTTATGGAACTAATAAGAGACTGCTGCATAAGACGAATCGTGGAGTCCGTGTTCCTTCTGTGGAACGGACAAGAAGGTAAAAGAAATTCCGTGACGGATCTAAGTTTGTGCCTGTTTGTATCCGCCTATGTTCGCGATGATGATGCTGAATCTAATTGTGAGGATGACATTACCACTATCGTAGTTGATCTCTGTTGGGAAGAGGCTGCGGAAAAGGTGATGGAAATCAGAACAGGTGGGAAGTCGTCACAACTGGAGCGGGAAGTGGTTCCGGTTGAATCGTGGAGGACTTTGTGGTAGTGGCTTGGAGAGCCCCCTGATTAGGAAAGGTCAGCGGAAAATATGGAAACAAGATTGACTGCAGCGAGAACATCAAATACTCGCTGTGGGGATATACGTCGTACTTTGACGGAAACTTTGGCGGTATAGGACAGTCGTACAGGTGACGAAAGACAAACAGAGCGGACTTCAGCGTCGATGGAAGGACGTAGCGGTGCCGGAGATACGTTATTTGAAGGTCGAAAAAGGGTTCAGTTTGAAATGGGATGGGGAGGGAGTGGTTCCAAAAACGAGTCCGGTGGTTTGGGACGCGTTCGAGTCGGACGTTGGGAGGTGGTTCTTCGATTCGTGGAAGTGCTATATCCCAGAGTGGGAAGGGGGTACAAGAGCCATGTGGAATATGTAGTATTACCCACTCTCTGGAGGCCAAGTGAGGCTACAGGTGTCCCTAGTCTTCCGGTAGACTGAACTGTTGGCAGAGCTACTCCTCCAGATGGAGTCGTCACACCAGTTGGTGAAGAATCGGGTGTGTTGGGAGACCAGATCCCACGGCCTGCGTTGGGCGGGATCTCAAAGCTGGTGCGGTGAGCTGAGCTACGGCAGCAAATGATAGTCCACCTGTCGAATCAAGCAAGTAGACTTAGAAATGTCGAATGTCTGCAGACTCCTCTCCAAGGAAAGGAGAGTAAACCAGCGAGGGATGATAGGACTTTCACGCAGAGAGAGCCCCTAGAGTGGGGTTTAGGGGCCAAAGGGATTGCAGCAGGAAGTAGAGCCCCATATCTAACCTGGATCGGGACGTCCCTAGGTTGGGAGCATACAAGAGGTAGGCGCTGGAACTGTCTCTCCAAGGAGGAGGATCCTGTGACCTAGAGTGGTCAACCAATGGTACGTCTATCCCGACGGGTTCGGGGGGCTAGAGGTATGACCTGCGCTGGAGCGGAACCGGAACGTTAGAGGATACCTCAATTTAGAGGGTGTTCGGACTGAGCGGACAATATAGAGCCAGTAGCTAACAATGTCCATTTCGTCCCTAGATCGGGAAAACGCGAAGCGCTGCTCTAGTTGCTACCTCAATGTAGAGGGCGTCCTATGGACTCTTGGGTTTGAAAAAGGGGAGAGTTGAGGGTGCTCGTCGGTGCCGATCGATGATCGACCCCCCCTCTCAGGATCCACTCTGCTAATCAGAGTGACCTCATTTACTTAGTCGTAGCTGTAATGCCCTAAGTAAATATAACTAATATTAAAGGGTATCCCCACTAGTACTATACCCGGCAGATCCATAGTCCGGAGCTGCTCGGTCAGCCATGGGGGAGCCGTCGCAAGTGGTGTTTCCTGACAGTGGAAGGGTAGAGATAATTGGCAAGCCCTGATGGGGCGCCGAGTCGGTTGGGCTTAGACCTGGGTAGTGGTGTGTAATTTCCCGTACACCAGTATGGTGCGCACCTACACTGGTGTCATACGCTGCGAACGGGTGCGTACTGTATTAGAGGTGCCCCATGTGTAGGGGCTTGGAAACCGTTCTACCCATTGGAGGGTAATAATGCAACCATTGGGGTTTTTGGATTTGGGGGGTGTGTGTGGTAAATGTAAGTATTCAGCAAATGAGGCTCGCCCACGATGCTTTCAAATAGCATTAGTACTACAGAATCGTCGCAGAGAAATGAGTGGGCGAAAAGTTACGCGTCCTCCACATAATGTAGCGGAAATGGGTGGTCGAGGAATTCGGCTCCTTTGTCTGATGATATTCGGAAGAGGAGATGTGGGGAACAAAGGGTGGGCAGGTACGCCGCAGGCCTAAGCCGTCTGAGTTTGACGAAGACGAGTAGAATGCGTTTGGATGGGTTGCGTGAACCGAAACTTAGAAGCGACGGTACCAGCTTTCGACTTATGGTAGTACAGGGAGGCCATCTCTACGATGTCTTGTAATTAAAATGAGGCGAATATTCGCCGACAACGGTTTGGGATTCGCATGGAACCGGTTCGTGTGGTTGGCCGAGGACAGGGAGCAGAAATTGGACTCAAGTCTATCGGATATTGAATGGGAGAAGCTTTTTAGTAGTTTGGATGTACGGGGGTGGTCCTTCATGAGTCGGTCGCGGGATGAGCTTGCGTCTGCAATTGTTGTTGAAAGGTGCACGAGTCCAGTTCGGGACGAATTGATTACGAAGAAGGCCGAGTTTCGGACGGAGCTTCCAAGTAAACGAAAAGTGGAAGTTCGGATGAAAGTCCGAAAACAGCGGTGCGCCTATCTCACGAACCTGTTAAAACGGAGGAAGGGAATGTCTGGGTAAAGCAGAGCTGATGAACGTGGAGCGATACGACTCTGAAGAACATTATATTTGGACTCTGTTTGGGAAGGCAGGAAGGCACGAGCACAACTCCTTTCGCTTAAAGATACAGTCAAATCGTATGGATAGGGAGTTGTCTGGTTTGAAGGACCTGCTAGCGGTTGATGAAAGGTTGGAAATAAAAAGGAACAAAGGCGTCGTCGGTATTGTTGGGCATGAATTGGGAAAGCGTGATTTGTTGAGTACAGGTGAAGACGTTGATTTCTTGGTGGTCGGTGAGGAAAGTGACAATGTTGTATTAGTCGGCCAGAAGGAACCGGGCACGAAAATGGCAGATGGGTGCGATAAATCATAATCACTTAACCCACTGTCGAGTAAAGGGTAGTCCGCAGCTGAAGATTGCGTGCAAATTGTTTCACAGAAGACGTCGTGTAGTGTCCCTGAGGGAGTTCTGATTTCATCTGCCACGGACGAAGACGATTTTATGGCGGAAGTGACGCGTAACCTTGTAATAATGATGGAGATGGTGCATCG
>JAUBNZ010000961.1:0-13423 GCA_032355485.1 Bonnemaisonia californica
GACCGATAGATAACTGGCCTTGTACCACCAGCACACCGCCAATACCTAACAGTGCCGCACTGGCAAACGCATAAAGCAGTAAAAACATTGCCACTTGGGCAAACGTATAGTGAAAGTGGTTTTTATGTTTGGTGATGTAATTATTAATTCTAAGACCCACCAGAACTGGTTTTCTATGGCTTTATCTGCTCATGCGGCTTCAAAGCCAGTTGAATTTTATACGAATGGAGCTTGTACCGCTATTTGGACAGGCACTTCATATGCCAACGTGAGTCATATGCGGTTAAAGTAAAATGTAATCGGATAGTTGGAGATTTCTTATCTTCAACTTCACATCACGCTCATAAAACGGTTAAAAGAGCAGCGTTAATACGTGTTCCCGATCACATCACGGAGCGTAAGGATAAACCGAGATTCCTCCTGAAATGGACCTTGGTTTGATGAGGTAGCGAATTACCCTCCCCCAAGGGCGGCTTGGCCGATTAACTTTTAAAAGTACCAGATGAATGGACTGCCGCGTAACGACGTATCAGAGAAAGATATTCAATGGGACGTATCGATGGGGCGGCCTGCTCCGCAGAGGGCTTTTGAGGGTCTTGTTGGTTCGGACTCACGTCGGTTTTGCTGATGGATGCAACTCCAGAAGAAATGATGGGAGAAACAAAGCGCTACAGACGGAAATAGGGTCAAATACCCCCTGAGGTACGAAAAATAGTTACCAAGGATTCTCAGAAGTGGTCGAATTTGAGTTGGGGGATGCGTGGCACTTGCTGGCTCACGGCACTGCCGGAAATGTACAGTTATCAGAAGTAAGCCGACAAGAGACGTGGAGGGCTTTGATGATTTGGCGTTGCGCGGGAACTGAGTCATTGGGACTTGATGGCGAATGTAGCATTACCCACTTTCTGGAGCATGAGTGAGGCTACAGGTTTCCCTAGTCCTCGGGTAGACGTACTGGTTGGTAGAGTGACTCCTCTAGAAGGATTAATTTCTAACTACGGATGAACAATTGGTGTGTTGGGGGACCAGAGAACTCACGCCCTGTGTTGCGCGAGATTTCGCAGCAGTTTCGGTGAGCTGAGCTACAACAGTAAATGTTAGCCCACCTGTCGAATCAAGCAAGTAGACTTAGGGTCGTCCGATGTCCTCCAACTCCTCTTCAAGGAAAGGAGGGTAAAACGTAGAGTGATGATAGGAATATCACGCAGGGAGAGCGCCTAGGAATGGGGTTTGTGGGATCGGGGGTAGTCACTGGACTTAGAGTTGCGTGGATATCTTAGTTCGATGCGCCCCTGAGTTGGGACCGAACGCGAGGAAGGAGCCGGCACTGCCTCTCCAGGGAGTAACAGCCTGAGACCTAGAATGGTAAGGTAATGGTCCGTCTGGTAGGACGGGTTTCGAGGGCTAGAGGTGTCACTTTTGGTACGTGAGTAACCGGAAGGTTGAGGGATACCCTGATTTTAGAGGTTTTGGCCCCTGGAGGTAAGTACGTAGCCAGCTACCTAACAACGTCCGTGTCGTCCCTAGATTAGGAGAACGCAAAGCGCTGCGCTAATTGGTACATCAGCTAAGAGGGCCTACAAGGAACTCTTGTGTTTGAGAATGGGGAGAGTTGAGGGCGCTCGCCTGTGGCCTATTCTCAGGGTCCACTCTGCTATTCAGAATACCCTTATTTACTTAGTCGTATTAGTCTTTATCTAAGTAATTATATTCAATATTAAAGGATCTCTTCGTTCACGCCGTACACCGCATATCTGTAGCCTCGTGCTGACACTGTCAGGCTTGCAGACAGCTGTCGTGAGCGGTACTTCTTGGCGGTGGGAGGGACAGAGATACTTGGAACTCCCTGATTTGGTACTGTGACCCGGGTGCCTAAACCGGAATGGTGGGGTGTTACTGGTTCGTACCGGTGTATAGTGCGCACCTGCACTGGTTCCATATGATGTGGGCGACTGTGTAATGTGTCAGCGGTTTCCCACATGTAAGGACTTTGCGGCCGTTCCACCCATTGGAGGGAAATTTAAGGTAACCACTCGAAGTTCGGAATTTGGAGAGCGTAATCGAAAGCGGTCAGCCAATTAGGCTTGAACACGAAGATGCAATTTAGCATTCGTACTGCAGGTCCCACTTCTCAGGGTGCAGCGCCCGGCGCCCGTGAAACGCACTGAGGTTTTGTCCGTATAAGTACCAGGGGTCGACTGTTCCAGCGTAGCTCGAGTATTCGATCACATCTCTTCTGAGTCCGGAACTTCCTTCTGCACCTCCCCTGTGAGAACTTCATTTGTTTCTCCTTTGGGTCCTTTCCGCTCTGTAAACGTAGATGTTACTCATGAGAAACCCGCGCGATACTCCGTCGTCTCGGACGCGCAGCTGGGTGCACGCCGTTTCCAGGGCGACTCGAAAACTACCACAGGATTCTTCCGCCGAACGTCCTCCCAGGCGTTCGAGTGTTCCGTCGAGCCAACAGTTCCCTAGGTGTCGCAACGCCCCTCTTACTTCTTCTAAGCCAGCTATCCCTGCAGCTGGGAGCTCTCCTGTCCCGTGTTTCTCCTCTTGTGGATAATTTTGACCTTCGCCCACTTCACTGGCCATCCTGCCGGTTGGGGCACCACTTGTCACTGGTGTTCTGGGTCCTGTCTCGGCTCTCGGCCCGCAAGAGAGGACACTGTCAGCATGGAATTATCGTGCTGGACTGGTTCAGCTCCCTCT
Source organism: Bonnemaisonia californica (assembly GCA_032355485.1). Lineage (NCBI taxonomy): Eukaryota > Rhodophyta > Florideophyceae > Bonnemaisoniales > Bonnemaisoniaceae > Bonnemaisonia > Bonnemaisonia californica. The sequence goes on from JAUBNZ010000961.1 coordinate 2,710, forward strand.
CCTGAGATGGAGGTGACCTGCGTCGCTCCAGGGCCAGAAGGCTCCGCTCTATAATCATCCCGATGCCATGGAGGTGTCACACATTAAGCAACCCGGTCCATCGTTCAACCTCAAGGAATGCGCATCTTCGCCCTTGCCTAGAAATGCTGATGCTCCTCAGAGAGCTCCCTTGGCTGGAACGGTGTACAATTCTCGGAGGGCGCCCTTCGTTGGGCCTGCTCATAACACTCGGAGCCTGAGCTTTATTGGGCCTTCTGGTACTCCTCGGAGTCCGTCTGGCATTTCACCGCCTCTGCCGAGTCATCCCATGGAGAAGTTTAATCTCCCCGCGGGGCTCCAACAAGAAAAGTTCGCTATCCTCAACGATGAGGTTGTTCTCTTACTTGGACAGGAGACCTTGGTGCAGAACTGGAATATCCAGCCTTATAACCTTTCATTGTTCTATGGATTTGAGAACGAGGACTCTGCTCCTTGTCGGATCATATTCAAGCAACTGCTCTCAGTATACAGTGATACTTTGGCCGATGACAAAATATGTTGATCTAGGATGAGCTAAGGCCCTACTCCACCCAGGAGGTTCATCATTCGTTCTGAAATACAGACTGAACAAGTGTTCGTCAGGGACGAGAGGGATGCGGAATACTTCGAAACGGCCAGCAGTCAGCTGTTTGACATCCAGTCCGCGCGGATTTTGATTCAATTTCCCTAGTGCACAGTGGTTCCTTTTGCTACCCTCCTCCCACAGTGGAGGGTTCCGCTCCTGCGTTATGGATCGCTACCAATGCATCCGATATTCCAGGTTCAATGGACGTGTAATCACGGCGGGGTACTACTCGGTGTTTTCCATTCGCCCAGGACGTCCTAGATTCGTCACTTACTCTCCTACGCCCCTATTCTTAGGGTAACTGGCTCCTTTTCCCCTGAAAAATCACTGGTGGGATGATCTGGGGTCTCCACCTAATAATTTCATGTATCCTGATCCATCTTCCTTGCACCAATTCGGCTGAATTTAATCCACTACGGGAGGTTCTGCCGAGTTATGGGTCCGCTTCTAGATACTCGTGCGCTCCGAGTGCTTACCGTGGACCGCGCTTTCCTTATATAATCAAGCCACTTCTACCGTCTAGGTAGTTGTCCTCTCGTGAGCCTGGAGGTGTGCGATGATCGAGCTTTTCGAAGGGCTACCCGACATCCGACCCAACCTCCTCGTTAGGGGTTGGAGGTGCGTCTCGTGGGCCGACGTGATCGCCACTATCAGGCTTTCCATAAGCGAAGGAGGGAATGGTATCCATGACCAGTACCACGACCGGAGTATCCCAGATAGCACGAAACGGGAGGGGGCCTCCGTCCCAGGGGCCACTCCGCGTGAACAGGCCCTCAGTCCGCTTCCTCCGAAGTTTCTCAACCTAGGGGACGCTCTCATGGAACTTCGAGACGTTATCCAGGTTCAGCCTCAGGGAGAGGGGTATATACTGCTGGCTCTGCAGGTGGCACTCAAACGCCGGATCTGCCCTTCGATAGTTGAGGGGGATCCTGTGCCTCTCTTGGCGCGGATGACGGCACAGACAGAGCTTCGGACATTTTCGTTCCTCGTTCGCCACTTCGTAAAGGTGCGCATGAAACTCTAGATCAAGCCCTCAACGTGGGGAGGATTCGTCAGGTTCCCGCGACCTGGTGTTGGAGAAGTGTTTTAGTCCACAGGATTTCGACGCGTTTTTACCTGAGGACATTATCGCCCTCACCGTAGAGGGTTTCGTGGTAATGCCGTCCTCCCGTTTGCAATCTTCTGATGAGGCTGCACGTGCATGGGCTGACACAGGAGGTTCGGATCCGAAGATCCAGGGAGGAGCTAAACCGTGAAGCAACGCGAAGGCGCAGCAGCAAGGTTGATCTCGATGAGTTCCCTCGCGCGAACGAAGAGTATCACCGTCGGATGGAAGTAGACACGTACTCGCGTCGTCGGACTCCAATGGAGGGAGAGGCGCCTGTGGTGGCGTCGGCCGTTCAACCTCCGACCCCGGGCGATGCATGGACGGCTTTAGTTGCTCGACGTCCCGACCATCACATCTATGCCGCTCTGGAAGAAGGTTAAGATCAGTACTAAAGGCGCTCTATGCGCGATTAACCGGGCCCCCTTTACGTCCCCGACCACCGCCTAACTAGTTTTGACTCTTTTTCTAGCCGAGAGAGGCCTCGATTCGATCTCCATACGCGAGCCACCCGAGGCGGGTTCTCACAGAGTAAAAGGATTTTTCAGAAATCATCATCCTGCCCTGGAGCTAGGGTGCGCATCGATAAGCAGGCCGCTGATCCCTACGCGCATCTCTATGATGCCGAAGCCACGTGATGTGCTCGATCCCGCGACCCCTACGCACATTTGCACAATACCGATTGCACGTTGCCCCGCTAGATGGGGTAGTACCAGTTGCGTTCGGGGCCCATCGTTACCCTCAGTGCTAGAGGTTCGTCCAATAAATCATTTGCATTGATCGCTCTCGTCACATCCCATTTCCTCACCTTACGGTGCTACAGGAAGATAGTCGTCATCGATGCATGGTGGCGTGCAGTGCAGCACACCTAAGTGGTGGATATTTAGAGTTTTCCCTCGGTGTGCGTAGTCTGATCGCGTCGCGCTTCATCACCTTTGCAGTGGTCTGTTGCTGGTGTGCCGGGGGTACTCGCCTTACGGCAGGGCGGATGATGGGAGTCTTCAACGTGTGGTGGTGTGAACCTTGGAATGTAGGATGTTCCACTGATGGTTGTGCGAATTGAGGAGGGTGGGGTCTTCATCTGATGTTGCTTTAAGTTGTGGGGTGTATTCGGGTCTGAAGTCAGATCTCACTACAATCCCTGCACCTGGGAGGAGGACCCCCTTGCTCGAAATTGCAATTTCTCTGTCAAACAACCAGTCTACCATGCCTCCCCCACTCTGGGTGTAAGCCAACACGTTCTCAGCGGCGGAACAATTTCCAGCCCTATTCTGGAATATTTCCCATCAATTTTCAAATGTGATAAAATCACAAAACGTGCAAGGGGCTCGAACCAATTCCTATCAATTCCCTCTACCTGAGAGGACGCACAGCCTGCAATATATTTTGTAAGCATTGCTTCTGCTTCACCGATGGTTTTCATTGCTCGAACCGTGAACCTTCGTCGGTTCCTCACCTCCTAGTGTCGCGGTCCGGACACTTCGCGCCGCTCGCATTCAAACGTCTGGTGACATTTCCATTGGTTCGTGTGGTGTCCCCCTCTCTTCTGTTGAGTACTCTCGCGTTCCGTCATCCGCTGGTTAGCTTGCTACTCGTGTAATCCGTTCATGTTATTATCGACAAAAGAGATTATCTATCGTGTCATCATTTGGCATCTGTGTATAGAGCTGCCAATCTTCATCTTCTCTAGCTCCTTTGTCATGCCCTTCGGACCTTCGTCTGCACGTGCGTTGGGCCTTGGATGGCGGTTCAGACAAATGTTTGGTTGCGTATCGTACCGTTAATCCTGCGTGGGTTCCTCACCCTCAGGTTTTTGCTTCCTCTTCGCGCGTTCTGTATTATCAGCCCTCCTTGGGCTTTTCACCTACGTGGGTTCCTCCGGTCCTCAGGTGTTGCGCTTCCTCTTCGCGCGCGTACTGTATTTTCAAACCACCTTGGGCATTTCAATGTCTTGTGCCCTGCATCGTCTTCGTGCGACACCCCACTACAGAGGTGTTGTCCAGTTGCGCAGCGTGCGCATCTTCACCAAAGAGGTGGTACACCAGGGAGATATAGGTCCCAGTCGGTCTTGAGTATTACTAACGCTGGTGTTTCCGCATTGGCCTTCGTGCGCATCCCCACGACTAATGTGTTTTTGTCCGGCACGATCTTTCGAATTTGCAACGGTCGACGAAACTCTCGGTGAGGGGTGGTTCCTTGTTCTGGGTACTTACACCGTCGGGATGATTTCCCGCCTCGGGCGTTCCATCTCGCGCTATCTTGCGCATTAGCAAACATCGTGGAACCTCTTCCTGAGGCGCTGTGTCCTGCTCTCGTTACCTCCACCATTGAAGTGCTTCGATCTGCGCATGCTGTAGTACGTATGATAAATTGAATCTTTACGGAAAACCGACAATGACTGAGTTCTTCCGATTTATGCACCCAAAATTCCGAACCTGTAATGGTAGCATTAGAACCCTCTAATTTGTAGGACATTTTCGAAGCCCCTACACGTGGGGCACCGCTGACACAGTAAGCACCCCTCCGAATCGTATGGAACCACTGCAGGTGCGCATCACACAGGTGCACAAGCCAGTCACACACCACCATCCAGGTGTATGCCCAACCGACCCGGCGTCCCATCGGGGCTTGCCAATTATCTCTAGCCTTCCACTGTCAGGAAGTACCACTTGCCAATGCTTCTCTACCGCTGACAGACCAGCTATGGTCTATGGATCTGCCCGGTATGGTAATAGTGGGGTTACCCTGCATTATTAATATATTTAATTAGATCAATACATATACGACTAAGTACATATGGGCACTTTGCTTAGATGAGTGGACCCTGAGAGGGGGAGCGATCATCGATCGGCACCGAAGAGCACCCTCAACCCTCCCCTTTTTCAATCCCAAGAGTCTCTTGGATGCCCTCTACAGTGAGCTAGCAAACTAGAGCTGCGCTTTGCGTTCTCCCACCTGACGGACGAAATGGACTTTGTCAACTACTGGCTCTATATTGCCCGCTAGGCCCGAAAACCCTGTAAAGGGAGGTATCTCCTAACCGTGCGATCCCGCACCAAGGCAGGTGATACCTCTAGCCCTCCGAACCCGTCGGGCTAGACGGGCCATTGAGTGACTACTCTAGATCACGGGATCCACCTCTCCGGAGAGACATTGACAGCGCCTACCTCTCTCACGCTCCCACCCTAGAGGCGCCACAAGTCAGGTTAGCTACGCAGTTATTGTTCTAGGGACCATCCCTTTAGCCCGAAACCCCACTCTAGGGGCTCCCTCTGCTTGAGAGTCCAATTATCCCTCCCAGATTTACCCTCCTTTCCTTCACGGGAACTCAGCAGACATTCGACTACTCTAAGTCTACATGCCTGATTCGAGAGGTTGAATATCATTTGCTGCAGTAGCTCAGCTCAACGCACCAGCTACGCGGTCACAGGCAACTCAGGGCCTGGAATCTCTGGCCTCCCTAAACACTGGAGTGTTCACCTGGTGGTCTTTGACGGACTAAACCGTTGGAAGAGCGACTCCATCTGGAGGAGTCGCTCAGCCAATGGTTTAGTCTACAGGAAGCCTTGGGACACCGGTAGCCTCATTTGCCTTCCAGAGACTGGCTAATAATACGGAGTGGTCGTTCAATTCATTTGGGATTAATTCCAGCCCCCTGAAGAGAGGATGTCCAGGACGACTGTCGGTTTTCATTACGGCTGGATTTCTCCAGGGGTACGGCTTGTGCGAGCGATGATGATAAGCCACCCCCTATGGTGCCCCTCAGTACGTCTGATGGGCCCTCGTCGGGTATAGGAGGCTCAAGGGGGTTCGTTGGGCGTTCGTTACCACGTCCCCTTTGGGAGTTGCCTGTTTACTTCTCTAAAACTCGCAAGAATTGCAGAGAAGGGTTTTCGTGGTAATTTCTCGCAGACTCCATGGGTTACCCTTTCTCCATGTTTGTCATAGAGTGATTTTTTGTTTCCGAATAACAGAGTCCTTCTCCTTCGCAGCAATTTCTTACCCCTTTTTGTTTTCCTGCTGGTATTTTTACACCCTTTGACAAACGTACCCTGTGCGGTGATATATCCAATTCTCTTTGGGGTGTATGTAGTGCTGGCTTTGTGTGTTCCTTCACCGCATTTCTCCATCCCCTTAGCGAGGGAGTGTTTGTGGAGAGGATTGGAACTATATTTACAGCTTTTAAATAGATCTAAGAACCCCGTTACTAGTAGGGACGAGACGGCCAGATTGGGTGCAACCAAGAACGTAACCCGTTTGATTTTATTACCCAAACTAAATTTAAGCAAAGCAATCTCCATGATGACGAGGGGGTTCTTGTTAGCATGTTCGAGGCCTTGGTCTTCCCATATTGTTACCAGAAAATTCCGCAACCCGGCGGAAGCTCGGGTGCACGTATTATAGCAGATATGCACCTGGCGTCTTCGTGTCGGAATTAGGATCCCAGTGCTAAGTACAGGGGAATCTAGAACTGTTAATGAGTCTGTTTAAGGAGACACCCAGCTAGCCAGTCTATTACTCTCCCTTTCTCAAGGGAGAGTGGTCTTGGTGTCATAGAGGGGAGGGCACATTCCGCTGTTTCTGACGTGGATAGTACCTTCTCGTCTTTTTCGGGGAAAGGAATGGGACGCTTCGTTTTCAAAGTAGCTTCCCATCCTTCCAACTTTAAGGAGGAGTTTGGGACCGTATTCATCCCCCATACTTGTTTTCTGAAGAAGACGAAGTGGAGGAAGCTCCCTCTGCTCCTCCCTCCACTTGATCCGCACTAACTCTTTCGGGGTTATACGGATCGTGTTGCAACTGCGGTAGTGCCTCGGGAGCTTCTTTCAAAAATCCTAACATTCCTCTCAATTGTAACTCCTCTTCCCTTCAGAGGATACAGTGGTTCCGGTGGGGTACTCGTACTCTGCATTTAGCGTTGATACCGCTCACTCCTTTATTCTCCCTCAGTCTGTGCTATGGAAGAGTACTTGCTCTGGCTGTTGCTGATACATGTAATTCATGTACGCAAAGAAAGCACTTACAGATGGGAAAGTAAGGGAAACTATAGAGGAGGTGTATCAGATCCCTGCAACCCCAACAGGTCCACGAGACTGGAAGTAGTGGTAGAATCGTCCTACCCAGTTCCTCCGGCTGAGTAGTAAGAGGAGGAACTAGAGTTGGGGATAATACATCCACTGTGTTCGTGATGCTGGATGGGGTACCCGGACTAGGTAGGCCTTGCAACTTACTGGGAATCCCTTCTAAGAAAGGGATGCGATTGGTGGGTTCATAGTAAGGGTAATTCTTCATGGCTTCTGCAAATTATCCAACCCCCTTCCCGAGTCTCTTCCCGTACGGGAGAGAAGAAACTCCTTTTCATCGCCCCCTATCGAGTTGAGGAAAGCGGGTGTTTGGTCTCAATCCGCGTACGTCGAAATATCCCCCTTCAATATTGGAAGAACAGATGGCAAGTCCTGTTTAATGCTGCGAGGCAGGTTAATTCCAACCGCGGAACAAATCCCTGTTTGGAGTCCTTTCAGGAAATAGTTCACAAATTCCGTCTCCGTGAAGACATTAGCACATCGGAGATCCGAGTTCGGTAACTGGGTCGGAAATTGGGACTGTTCTTCTCCTAGATGTTGGTTGATTCGCGCCACTTCTTCGGAAGAAAGACGCAAAGAAAGAGTCACCCTCTCGAGTGGGAGAGGAGGAATGGAGGGGAAGAGAAGCTTCTTAACCCATGGCAATTAATACCAACTCTATTATACAGTAGGGTCGGTATGATCCATGGGTGACAAAACGTTTCTCCAGGCAAAACAGAGAATATCTTCCGCACCCAATGAGAGGGCCATATAAGCTCCACTGTAGGCTTACAGGTGTTTACAACTGGTGGATCCAATGAGGTAAAGGCTGAAAATTTTTGACAACTTGAAGTCTTTTTTACAAATGGGTGGATGTCATTCGAAGGGACATTACTCTAAGAAAAAATCTGTCACCTAAAATATGGAGAAAAAGGGCCGACAGGTGAACCCGGGGGAGAGCCACCTCAGATACCCTCGGCTCCCCGCGAAGAAAAGGGGAGCCGGCAAAAACAAACCTACCCTGCCACCGTGATGATAATACCTCACGGAGGCTGGGGCGCGTCACTAAACGTGGAAGTAACCCTCACCGTCCCCACCTTGAAGGGGACGGTGAGGAAAACGCCCAGAAAACGCCCCCGCTCCCTAAAAGGGAGGGGTCACTTGCCGCGCTAATCGCGATCGCGTTCGGCGAGCGTGTCCTCCCAGCGAGGGAGGACACAAGTACATTACTTACTCTAATACATCCTCTCCTCGTGGAGAGGATGATAGCAAGTAACGCAGACGCGTACCCTCCCTTCTTGAGGGACGGCATGGTAGTCATCACCAGTTAAAAAACAAATCCTTTCCAATTTGAATGGAGGGGATTTGCATAACAAATATCAACTACATATCCTCCCTTAGAGGGAGGGTACGAATCTAGTTACAAATGTAGCACGTGCGCGTGCGTGTCTTCCCCGAGGGTGAGGACATAACAAAAATTGGAAACTTCCTCTCCGAGTTGGAGAAGATGATCATATACGGGACATATATGCATCTTCCCCATAGTTGCAGGGAGGATACCGACAATCCCCCGCCACACCCTGACCCTTCATCGTCGTCCAGGGCGTCCTCTCCGAAAAGGGGGGTCCTGGACTACGAAGAGAGAATCAAGGGGCAACCGCCAGGCTTCCCCCCAGATAGGGGACGCGAATATCCTCTCCATGGTCCACATGGGCAGGATGATAGAAAGTATCTACCCTCCATGCATGGAATACAGAGGAGTACGAACAGTCTACACTCTCCATGCACGGCATGGAGAGGCGGTAAAATTGTATCCACTCCATGATTGACATGGAGAGGATAAAAAGGTGGATATCATCTACATATTCATATGGAGAGGATCACCAAGTACTTCCTCTCCATGGTTCGCATGGAGTGGATGGTAAACGCATACACCCCCTTCGTACTAATATGGAGAGGATCATAAGGAATATTCTCTCCATGGGAACATGGAGAGGATAAATATACGAGCATCCTCTCGATATTCATATGGAGAGGATCACGAACTATATCCTTTCCACTAAAAAAATGGAGATGACCTCAAAGATGTCTATCCTCTCCACCATCTATATGGGGAGGATGACAAAAAGAATCGCCCGTACGAGGAAACAGGGAATCGTGGATCACCCGTCTGTCTGCGAGAGTGTTGCTCTGACGGATGGGATCGCCGAAAACCCCCAAACTCCTTCCGAACGGAGGCAAGATCAGCCTCCATTCTCAATGGACGGGCCCGCTCAGCGTCCACTTCCCTTTGCAGGGAAGCGCGAGTGGACCCGTCCGCCTTCACCCACGCCACGACAGTCTCCTCTAAATAAATCAGAGGGTCCGTCAGGGCACCAATAATCACCTCGACGGCAAAAGTTGTTTCCCCTTCGGGGAGAAAGCCGTCTGGATTATTGCCTGGGCCTTATAGAAGTTGGGTAACCTTCGCAGATTTCGAATGGTAAGGGCCGCCTCCAGAATATCGGCCTCTCGGGCGAGAAGATCCTTGGAAGAGGAAACCACGGGCACTACTTCTGTGTAATGATGGAAAGGAGGGGCAGGTTTAGATCGAGGGACATGCACCGTCAACTTATCCCGTCCCCCTTTCGGGGGATGGCGATCGATCGACGATGACGGGGCCCTGTTGCTGCCACGGTGAGGCTCCCCTTGTGATTTTCCCTCCCCGTGCGAACAGGGAAGATGGTAGTCTCGATGAGTGACTGAAGAGTGGTTAGAAGGTCCCTTCGAGGGAGGAAACCCGCCTAAAAACAACTTATTTCCATACTGGAGGATGGAAGAAGGGACGGGGTCGTTCACCAGGCGTCCCGTGACATAAATGGAAATCCTTATCGTTTTACCAACCACTTTTCAAGAGAGAGGTTGGGATGATGCAACCAGCTTCGAGACTTCGATTTCCCGAAGCGGGCGAATGACCTCGAGCATCGCTTCGCTGCACTCACGAATTATCACCACCAATTCTTGGGTGGTGACTGCCTCATGTTGCATGGCCTTGGCGGCTTGCAGAAGGCGCTCGCTTCGAATCAGCTGGAAGAACTTCTCGCAACTCATCTCCAAGATTCCCTCCTCAGTACTGCATGAAGCAAAGTACTGAAAGGAGGGAGGATCGGATAACATGAGGCTGTCAGGGGTGCTTCACTCCCATCTCATCAAGAGGGGATGGGAGGGCAAACGTGTACATCGAAGGCCACTGGCAAATAGGTGTAAATGGTAGACCTCTTCTTCCGAATGGCGAAGAGGCGATAATACTCGCACGCAATCAACTGTCGGTATTCGCGCATCCACCCACGGGGGTGTGTGATGTCCATCCTCCACCCGGGCGACCAGTTGGAGGGAGGACGGTACAGCAGTGACCTCGATAAAAACCATGGGCATCCACTACGTTGGAGTTGCCTAAAACGGGGTGTAGAAGAGGATGGAGTTGGCGACCTCAACATAATCCGCATCCAGCAGATTACGAAGGAATACTCGGTCGCACTGCAGGTTGTGGGCTATACGAAACCGACGGATCGGCTGTGGTCCGGCAAAGATCCTGGAGTACGCCCGTCTTCCGTTGGCCTCGGTCGAGGCTAGCTAAAAACCCATCCGTCGGGGAACAGAGCGTTGCACCAACGGGGGTCGTCCTCAGGTATCCACATAGGGATACACTGACATAGGGCGCCACGAGGCGGTCCAACCGAGTGAGCCTGGTCCGGGTAAACCCGGAGCCCTTCGGTCGGGGACCCCAGGAAGTCGCCCAGGAGACCACTGCGGTCCTGGATGGGTGACCACAGGGTCTCCAGTGGTTTCCTGTGCATTGCATGAGGTAGGAACTCTCCTCCCCGCTTCGAGGGACGAGGAGGCATTGGAATGTAAACCGCAGAGACCGGTTGGCCGCCAGGCCCAGAGGCAGAGGATGCTTCC
>JAUBNZ010000962.1:0-13420 GCA_032355485.1 Bonnemaisonia californica
CCTCAAGTCGTGCCCCGCGTCCCCACTACAGCCACCCTGCCACACTCCGCCCTCACCCCTGTCCTCCTGTCCCCATTGCGCTAAAAATACCGCCGTGCCCCACCAATACCGTATCCAACCGTTCTGCATCTGCGCCTTGGCAACCAAATCAACATCCTCACAACCGCTTCCGCACTAAAACACTACACTTTACATCAACTTTGCTGCCATCTACCTCCCAATCGCCCCTCACCAACCCCCAATACCATGGGCCACGGCGCACCACCTTGCTCCCCTCTTCCCCCGCCTTCCTATAATCACCACACGTCTTCTTCCACCTTACTACTTTTACCGCTCACCCCTCGTAAAACCTAAATACCATTTCCAGCTTATTCAAGCTTACTTTATCCACGCTTCTGTATCTATACTACACATCTACACTACAGCTATACAACATGACTGTAGAAGAGATACTATAATGTATCCAATCTCCAATCTCCAAAATCGCTTCCTACCAAAACCAACACCTCTATTTTTAAATATTAATGTCCCCCCATCTCTAACCTCTACACCCGTATTCTCCACACAACAGCACAACAGCACATAATAACAGCAACTCACTCCAACTACAGTTTTCACCAAGAAACCCATCTACATCTCTTGTGATATCTTGACGTAGCCTATTGCAAGCACCTTCAACGCTGCACAATGGTATCAAACAAAAATGCTTCGCAGATCCCCATCATCTCAATAGATCGCTCCTCTAATATCACCAAACTCTCAAGTCTGCCTCCACACTACCACTCCGAGCAGTTCACATTTGAGTCCTTCATTGTACGCGTCCTTCTAACACCACTCACATATCGCCCCCTCTCTCATGCACACCACCAATACAGGCACCAAATCTCACGCAACCAAAAATACGCAGCATATGTCCCGACAGGCAGCCTTTCAAAGCCCCAAGCCACTAATCCGACTCCACCCAAAACACACACCACCACACACACACACACACACACACACACACACTTGCAAGACCACTCGTCAACCTCCAAATTGCTCGGCGCACAATAACCCAAAAAATGCGTGCACGTCGCAACAGTGGAAACGCGTAGCAGCACCGCGACAGCCGCGATGTGCAGTCCCGCGACAGCCGCTTCCAATGGTGCGAAGTTTGTCCACGGACAAACTACACTCTCAGCAGCGGCTGCAACACGCGGTTACATCTGCTGTCAGTCCAATACAGTCCCGACAAGCACAGGTGTTCAGACGTGGTGAGTCAGCACATGAGGCAATGCACATGGGCACACACGCGATGCGCATCGCGACGGCAAATGGGGAGCAAGCGAAGCGGTAGTATCGGCTGTACTTGTGCTTTACGCGTAGATTCGAACGACAGGCGTGGATGATGGGCTAAGCTGGTATGTTTGCGCGAAGCGAGCGATGTCTCTAGATATGCCTGCATGAAGCTTTATGTGCGGCCATTTTATTTATTATCGGCTAAAGTAGTGTTTGCGAATGCTGCGCTCGCTCTTCGGCGGAACCGCCGTTACATGGGCCAACACCTGTGTACAGGTCGTAGCATTGAGAACAGGTTGTGTGGGGTTTGAGAGCGGCGGCGAGGAGATGGGAGTGGGGGTCTCGGGTTCCAGTTGTTCTTGTAATGTGCCGTAGTAAGTCTTGAAGGGCGATTCTTAGTGGTGGGAGGAGATTGGGTTGGTGAATATGTTTGCGATGCGATGCCAGTTCATACGTGGTTACTTTTGAGATGGCTCCGTACAATCCAACAAGCTGACGGGCGGGCGGGTCTCGTCGATAATGTCGAGGGTAGTGAGTATATCGGTGGTGGTTTATACATGATACTGCATTGTACAGGACTTTTCATACATGCGTGGGCAAATGATACTTGTTCGGAAGAGAAAAGTTATGCGCTGTTTAGAGCATCAATAGCTATACTACGATGAAGTGTAGTAAAGAATATGTAGACGGAAGTACGGCATTTCTATAATAGTTTCGTGCGTGGACATGCTGTGTAATGGGTATATACATATGTAGAGCAAGAGTGGGGATTGGGATGAGTTTGCCATATTCTCCTCGATTCACTGTTCCTTCCACACGCAATGCATAGTCTGTTGATAGCCAATTACAAAGACAGAAGGGGCAAAACATAACAAGAGCAGGCAGAGCGCGGTCAACACACGGAAACGGCAATGCGGGGGATCTATGAGGCTTGTAAGCGGGGTGCATTGAGTTGGCTTTGTCTGGCCACAGGAGTAAATAGAGATCGAGGAAAGGTGTATTTGTTGCGACAGTTCATAGGGTGGTTGAAGGAAAAAAAAACAAGGACCAGGACTCTGCAGGGTTGGAAGCGGGCACATATGGGGCGAGAACTGTGGCAGCGCATGGGACAGTGCGGGTTTCGGAAGGAGGATAGTGCATAGAGTGAAGAGTAGTGTACATGTCCATGCATGCGTTGCCTATGATTGCGGAGCATGGTAGCTTACGGTTGCATACGGTTGCATATGGTTGCATATGGTTGCATACGGTTGCCTATGATTGCATATGGTGGTATTTGAGGGGTGATGATTCAGCGAACGGAGATGGACCGTAGGAACTGTTGAGCAGTTATTAAATTAGAAGGGTCTTACAGTGGAGGGACATGTAGGAAGCGGGGGGAGGCGGCATTGAAGGAGGGCCTTTGATTCAAGCCGAGAATGGGAAAATCAGGCCCATGTCTAACAGCATTACAAAAAGGGGGACAAGCGGTCGGCAGGTCAGTAGCAAAATGACAGTGACGGCCTGCAGACCGGAGCCGTTTGAATGAAACGCGGCAGCCAACGGCTACCCTTCGAAGCCCCTTGGAATGGACCAAACATGAAACAGCGCATGCGAGGTGCTGAAGCAAGCGGCGGCACACAAACAAGCGGCAAAAAAGCAGCACAGGGCAGCACGGCAGTGTGACGCACCGTGGCGTCAGCAGCAGGACACGTATCCAGCACAGCGGCCTGCGTGGCGCTGTCCCACTGCAGGGACACGCCACACAGTCACCACGGCGCTTTCGCTCGTCATACGGCGGGGGTCTGTCGGAGCGCGGCGGATATGTTATTATTATGTTATTATTATGTTATTATTATGTTATTATTATGTTATTATTATGTTATTATTATGTTATTATTATGTTATTGTCGTGTTACTGTCGTGTTATTATTAACGTTACATTAACATTACTCCAGACCTACTCCGGATGGTGCGCGACAGACGGCTGACGGCGGGCGTTGAGACGAGTGCACGGGGGCGTTTCGAATTGGCATGGGACACGTTACAGATGAGGCGTACGGATGCTGGGTACTGTACCCCCAGCTCGAATATGCGTCTGTTTTGACTGTCCCGCGATGGAACGGCCGGTTGGAATGCGGCCGGTCGGCTGTCGCCGTGGACTGCGGCGCGGACGGCCACATCCTTTGACCAGTTTGTTTGATATGTACGTTATGATTGGGACGTGTGGGCGGAAGTGATTGGTGGCGGTTTGGAATGGCCAAGTGATGTGCCCGATGGCACAGTTGCATTGCTACGGTAATGTCTTTGCACGTCATCACACGTTTGTGGGTCGCGCATTCTCACTCTTTGTCTCATTTCTAAAATACATAAAGATTTAAAAAAAGTTGAAACTTTGTATATGCTGCTTTCTGCTACGGTACAGTAATTAAGATCTCCGTTATGTCATATCATTGTTGTGCCGGCACGTTTTTTATATTAACAATTTACAGTATCAATCCAGCCCCAGAGAGCAAAGTGCAGTACAGTGGTCTATATCTTACACCTGTACAGTACAGGCGCAGACAGTAGTGTACCTACAATAGGTACACTAAACTAGTACACGTGCTAGAGTAACAATGTTACAGTTCCTTCGGCTGTATAATGACTCCCTCCGCCTACAAAACGTACCCTTCTACAGCTGCGGCAACGCATGCTGTATCTTGCGGGCGGTATCCTGCTGCCCTTCCGACTCCAGGGCGACAGATACAAAAGATTCAGAAGTTCAGAGCCTCACGCCGTGAGAAATGCATGAAAGGAAGAAATCTGCCGTCGACGAAGACCACGTGCCGTTCAAACGGCTGAACACATCACGATGGATCACTCAATCAAAAATACAAACTTCTTTACGACCCTGAACTTTTTCTGCGATGCAACCTCCCAATCATTTCCGCAGCAGCCGCACACGAACACGAATTGCCCCCCCAGAACTACAGTTCAACCGCCGCCGCTGCTCTCGAAAGGACACAAATTCAAACAGCTGACAGCGGCACCCTCTCCAAGCTACCTTCCCAATGCACATATTCAGTGCCCCTCGTACATATTACGCCAACTAAATCGTGACATTCTGTATCTTTCACTATGCCTGTCGTTTCCACCCTCTCCGTTTCTCCCGCCACACTTGCTTCCATTCCTCTACCTCTACATCTTTTCCATGTTGGAAGGCATTGTGCCCGAGCAAGCACTAACCAGCCAACAAACACCCGACAAAGTACGCAGAAAATAAAGAAACGGTGGCTCAATCTGAGCGCTTGCCATTACTTCCATCCACTTCCACTTGACTAGCCCCACGTTTCAGCGGCAACAAACCCTGTCGTCATCCCTACCGCCCCACTATTCTGATTGACTTTCTATTGTAATCCAATTCCGAACCACAGGTAACAGGTCTGGCAGGTAACTCTCCCCCCTCCCCCCAAAAAAAGCCACAACCCTCTTGTATGCATCGAAAGTACATGTACCCCCAACTCCCAACCACTACCTTAAGAGATGCTGTGTCTATCTGTAATGAGAGATATCATCTGGCCGGCTGCTGTCAGAAGCGTTCGCCTTTTGGGTACGCGTCTATAAGTCAAACACGCTGTCCGGAATGTCGTACGATACGTGTAGCTTCAGGTGTATGGCCATCTTAAGTTCCCTTTTACGCTGCCATATACACATCTTGATACGTTCTCGGTTCCCTCAGAGTACAACCCATCTCCCGAAGCTTAAACACTAAAACATTTTCGTTACCACCAAACTCTGCATCCAAGCCGTTCCACCGTTCGGGCGTTATTAGGCCTAGGCGTCATTAGACCTAGGCGTCATTAGACCCACGTTTGGACAGCATCGCAGTTGGTGATTCGAAGGGAGATGAGGATGCTCGGAAAGTTGGGGAGATGTGATGTTTCGCATTTTGTTTACTAACTTCAATTAGTGATACGCTGCTCCGGTTGCCAGTGGATATCCTTCCACCGCGGATGCTGTACATGTAGGACAACTGGTCTGCCTCTGCCGTTGTGCTGAATTGCTGGACCTGTCACCATGATGAGTGTTGCATCGATGAAGAAAATAAGCATCTTACAACCGTAAGTTGCAGCATACGCTTCCTTCCTCTCAGAGTTCGTTACCATTTCTGATACTGCGATACTGTAATCTTGCTCCACCCGTGAGCCGATTCGAGAAATCAGTTGAACAGAGATCAGTCCTGAAATATGCAAGGGCTTGCTTTCCTAAAGGCGGAGCCTGTGACAGATCTGACATACCTCCTTGCGAAACTTACTTCCTACGTAACAGCTCACACTTTGCGGCAAGTGGCAACTTGACGGAGGGACACGATGCCTGTGTCTCTTACATAAAAACATTTTGTCTTGCATATTCCTATTCTGCAGAATAGAAACAACGTCTTTGCTTTTTTTAATTCCTTTTTTAATTCCTTTTTTAATTCCTTTTTTAATTCCTAATCATATCCTTCAGAGTTCTTATCTTCCTTTTGTCTTCTTACACAATTACTGCCTGCTGTACTTTTCTTCGAGTGGACAGTACTGTACAGCATGCGGCAACACTGTCCCTCTGCAATGTGCAGTCTGCTCATACAACACGACAGACTGACCACTATTCCAACAGCCTTCTGTGCACTCCACTGCAGTAACATTTCTTTCCCAAATCTCTCAAGTCCATGTTGACAGCCTATAATCCAGAGAAACGTCTCCATCACTCAATCCACAGCTATACTTCTCGGCTGCCTAGCCCTGTCACAGCACATTTTTGAACTGTATGTCCAACGTCCACAACTCAAACTCCCCCTCACCTTCCGCGTCACTTTCCGTCCTGCATCACAGACAACTGTTATTAACCCAGAGAGCCAATCGTTCACCCCCACAAATGACACAATAATGTTTCGTCTTCGGGCAAGTAACGGAAGGGCGGGTGGGAGGGACATCTTCCTCCCCAATTTCATATAAACTAAACGTTAAGTATGCTCCACCCATTCCATTCTTAGCCTTCCGTTTCATATTTTCCTATTCTACCCCTCGCACACAACTGTTTTGTGGCTTTTTGTGGGTGTAGGCGAGGGGAAGGATATGGAACTGTATGCACATGATGAGAACTTGTAACGTTCTCTTACAAGCACACACAGTTCCGAAGTTCAATGCCGTTGCTTTCGGAGAACAGGCGCAACCCATATCTGACCTTTCAAGTCAGTTGCGACGAAGGCCCCTATTACAACCGCACCGCCTAGACTAAACTGCGTACGGCAACATTGCCATCCAGCCCTTTCTGCGCAACATATATACTATTTTACTACCTCCCCACACATTTAACAAACATCTCCTTAACCTTCAGCCATTTGGCACCACACTTATCCAGCTTATTGGATTTCGCCGTGCAATAAAATCTCTGGACAGAACAAAGGCACAGTGTCAATATCACTTTCGAATCCGATGAAATGCTCTGCTTCAGACTTTTCAATGCAGCATCTTTCATATCGGAGCGTTTCGCCGAGCACACACATGCCAAGCACAAGGCAGGCGCATGTCAAGCGCGTGGCCATTGTATACACCAAGCTAACTCTCTACACTGTATATATCATTACCAAAGCTGGAAGCAGTGTTGTGTCTTTTTTTCTTTCGAGTCCAGCGAGGCACTCCAGTGGAGGTTTCATTACAACATCCCCAGAACCACTAGATGAAAACGATTCGGGTTAATTGGCAACTTCTATCGCGATGAAACCCTATCCGTCGTGGTCTCCTTTCGGGTAAGGTACGTTTATTCCGAGGGAGAAGGCCGCCACGCAATCTCTCCAATGGGGAGAGCATGATATGCGGATATGCGAGAAAGAGAGAGCAGGTACGTAGTGAGTCCGGGAACATTATTATCCTGAGGTTTAGAGTAGTATTAATTATGCTAGGCATGAATTTCCCCCCTCGTGTTATGTCCATGCTATACAGGCTCGAGACGTTCATCCAGAGTTACTTTCTTTCCTTCGAAACGCAGGATGCTGGAACAAGTACAGGGTATGGCATGCAGTACTTATTTGTGAAGCGAAAGTTTCTATGGAAGAACAATCTGCGCTGTGCAGGAATATACTCATAAGCTCTGTCAGAGTCTCATTTGAACAGCGATTCTAAGGCGGAACTGGGTACTTAAGACTTCGTCTTTGATAAGATGACCGAACGATACCTTTTGAATCATTGCTCCTCATAAATTAACTCTTATAAGATGAATAGGTATTACCCGAGAGCTTCACGGCATGCGATTGTAACTTAGCATGATTTATGTACGTGGTATGTGGCTATGTGGTGCCTGCAGTACGCAATGTCAAAGATAACGTGCGTTCTATAACTCATATTGTGCTTTTCTAGGCTTCTGTAAACAAGGATTAAAGGTATTCTTAACTGGCTATTTTGAGTGCCGGTTATTCGACTGGGAAACGATACTTCTCAAACTTGTTCGATACCTGCTTTGTTTTTTTTGGCGACATTCTCCCAGATATAAATTCTCTTGAGCCCAGCAGAAAGGGAGGGCTGTATCGTCAAGTGCCATCAAGCCCAGTTTCTCTCCTTATAACCCCTGGCACCATTTGCCTGACTGGGAACCAAACATGCAAATGAGTTTGCGATACTACAATAACCGCCCCTTGCTAACATAAACCATGCGACTGGGGATCTGCTTTATCCTCTCCACGTATCGGGTACATAATAAGTTACTTTCCTAAAACATACTGTAGAACAAATATGTGAGTTCGTTTTTCTCTTAAAAAAGAACAGGTTTCTGTCAACGGCTCAATGGAAAACAACTGGGAACATGAAATGTGCCTTGCGAGTGCTCCATGCATCAGGCTTTGACGTTGTTACATGTATATTCATGTCATACGAAGGAGCAGCACTGCTGTCGTCGCAAGGTCAGACTGGACTCTAGACAGTCTTCTGACCCTATCGATTGGCCAGTTCAAAGAGACCACAGCAAATATCATACAGTATTACCATTCTAAAATCCAGGAGGTGTACCAGAAATAGACTTTGTACCTCTATTAAGAAAATTCCTTAATTAAAAAGGTCTATTAGGCCTAATTAGATCTACAGCATACTTTTAAAAAGAAGATGTACAGTTTTTTTATTGCACTTGTCATTGCTACAGACTGTACTGTGTTAAGAGGAGGCATCTCAGGTTGCGAGTTATGTAATAAATTGCTTACCTTCGATATCCTTAATCTGATCTTTTTTCCATTTCACCCCACAGTCTCTATTGCGCGTTATATTCTCTGCTCTGGGAGTAAGCACAGCCAACGGAACATACACTATGCCATCTCCTTCAGCACATGGGGCTCCGCATGTACTTATGTATGACTCGTTTTTAAAGATGAGCATTATTTCACGAGCGCAAGTTGACTCTCAAATCTAAAGACACCCACATCCTCATGTAAGCCAAGAAAAGGGCATTACGAGTCACTCCAGATAGAGGATTTAATCCGTCCACTTCGTAGTTTCCAGCTGACTTCACTTTTTGCCATACAGAATGCATCGTATCAATGCAAGCTAGAGTGTCCATGGAATCTAGAGTAGAGTATCAACATATTTTCCTTCCATATCGTGTGAAATCCATTGCGCGTTATATAAACCACAACCACGAGTTAGGAGGTGGCTCACCAGAACGAGTCTTGATACATGCCACAGCGAGAACGATAACGAAATCTATAGGTGCAAAAGGAAAGTTTAGGTCGGACAAGAATTGCAGATCTCAGCCTGATTAACATATGGCACAAATGTCCCTCTAGACGCGGAACCTCTTCGGTGAGATGTACGCACGCTTGGCTGCGACACTAATCATTCTATTCTCCGGCAGCAACAAAGCCGTTAGTCGACCACCATACACACAGCCAGTATCAATACCCTTGGCATACGGATATAACTGCAAACCACGGAAAGCGTCATGGCCAAATACAACAGTCTGCGGACCCTTCCACAGCTTGGCCCACGCACAGCCGACGACATTCTTCGCGGTGACGGTCCCGTCTTGCAGAACAGACCTCATATTCATCATAAGTCTCGGGTTCTGCTGTGTCAGCTTGACTCCAGGAATGAAACCAGCGTGTACAAAGAGATGTCCCATTTCCGGACATTCGATAAACCAGGGTGCATCGACCAACCACGCATGTTCATCCTGTCCCAACGCCTGAGCGATGCGTGCATGCTCCATAGAGACCATTGCATGGCGATCACCGCGTAGTTTCGCCTCCCACCAACGCACAACCTCGAAATCATGATTGCCCCGCACGGTACGTGCGCCGATTTCCCTAGCGAGCTGGACGACACCGACGGAATCTGGCCCCTTTGCGACGAGATCACCCAGCAGTATGACCTGGTCACCTGGCTGGTAATCGGCCAGTCTTAGAAGCTCCTGCAGCTCGGAGATGCATCCGTGAACGTCGCCAATGACTATAACGCGTGGAGAGCCGCCTAATGCACGTGTCCAATTGGATTCTACCTGAAGTGGACCCAGTCTTGGCGGGGGTGGTTTGACTTCTGTTTCCACCAATGGTGAAAAGCGACGGGAGGGGTCTAGAGGAAGTTTGGGACGGAAGTCATTGTGAAGGACCTTCCATCTGTTGGCATTCTGATACCAATACTTGAGCATACCAGTCGCACGCGGATTAGAACAATTGTGCGTACCAGGCGAAAACGGCTCGACAAGACCGTACGAAAGCTCAAGATAACGGCACGGGGGATCACCAGAGCGTCGCTTCATAAAAGAGACAATTCCCCTCCGGAAGACATACGTAGGCACAGGTTCGTTTGCTAGCAATGTGGATTCAATGGGTAGCGGATCTGCAGCGGCAGTCGGGTTTTGGAGTGAGAGCATGGGATTCATCAGGCCGGTGTTGAGTACAGGCGGTTGAAAAGTCTGCGGAACAGCGCGACGTTTATGAAGCGACCAGGTGAATATCCGACGGGTGAGGATCATTTTAGACCGGCGAATTTGCGGAGGCGGGTCGTCCTGCGGGACGGCATCCTGCGGAACGGCATCCTGCGGAACGGCATCCTGCGGAACGGCATCCTGCGGGACGGCATACTGCGCGACGGGCGGACGGGTCCGTTGACGCTTGGAAGGGTGTGGGAGGCGGTGACGGGGCGTGTGCGGAATGGCAGGGGAGGCGAAAGTTAGAGAGGACATGGTGGGCTGCATGGGAAGCCGGAGGTGAGAGCGAGTGCGTTCACATCGCTGAGAAGGATGGGAACAGGAAGGCCGTGTGATGCCGCGAGGTGGCTTGGACGAGGAGGTGCACGTGGCATGTACGGGGGAAATTATATCTAAGTTTTTGACTTCAAATGTCCGAAGGGTGCGTGTGCTGAGAGGCTGGAAATGGGCATTTGAGATCTGCGCTTGAAATGTTTTCGACAAGTACGACAGGCAGATTTTCATATGTGGAATTGGCCTGTCAAATTGCTTGACCGGAATATGCGCCGTCTAGTGGCCCACTTGGCACTCATTCATCACTACTCAAGTCCTCAACTGTAGCCCCCCGCGCCACAAGTCATTGACAAGTACGCACCTAAATGTTATATATATATATATTTGAGCATGTTATTTTAATAATTAAAAAGAGTCGGTGACTTTGAAAACTGTCCACATGGTGGACATAATTCATCAGACCCGTCTCCATCATAAATCCACCTAGCCCCAAAATGCTGGAGGTACATGTATCTATACTTTTTCTATCCTTCATAGTTATACCTAACTGTATACAAGGACAAGGACAGAAAAAGTTCATGCACCATCGTTTTACCCCTGGAACTCAGGGGTAGCACGACAGCATTGAAGCGTCTGAGTATCATAGTTTTCCTCGTAGCACGAAAGCAGCAAACTGCTGCTTTGGAGCCAATTGTCTACTATGAGTAGTAGTACACCGCAATCCTTGCGATGATGGCCATTGTGGTGCCGAACTTTGCATGCTAGGAAGACTCATATCCTCAACGCTGGTACTAGACATCCAGACTGCCTGATACATATTATGTAGCACGATCTTTACACTCAAATGTCTCGCATTCATACACCACCCACGTCACATGGCACGCACATCCATCCCCCCATCATACACCCAGTAAACAGCGTAAGCATAAAACCCAAAATGCCAAACACACCGCTCAGTCAGCCTCTGGCAACATATCGCGCCTTCCACCACCGCTTACACAAGCAGGTACATCAGCCCCAACCACCCCATCAGACGCACATCCCTCCGACACCACAGCAAGCTCTCGCCAACCCTCGCCTCTCCACCAGCCACGCCCAGCATCAAAGTCGACATCCTTCCCCGCCAGGGATCCCTGAATCCTCGCGGCGTGCAGAGCAAGTCGTTTTGCATCCTCCCCAAGCTCCACATCCGCATCTCCTAGCAAGCGTCCAGCAGCCTTCCCATACTTACAATCGCCTATAACCGCGCATCCAACAGCCGCCAGCTGGATACGAATCTGGTGCGTACGTCCCGTGATGAGGCGAACACTCGCCTCCCACGCACTACACCCGTCCCTTTCCAGCCTCCTAACCGACAGTACCACAAGCTCCGCAGTAACCCAGCCCTCCCCCGGTACGTCCGACCATTCCCTCACAATAGGCGTCACAAGCCGGCCCCTCCCCAGCCTCGCGCGCTTGTTATACAAATGCCTCAACGTCCCCAAAGGAGGCGCACGATCACACAATACATAATACGTCTTAAAAGCAGCGCCAAGCATATCATTCACCGCCCTAACAGCCTCCTTACTCCTCGCACAAAGCAGCACACCACTGGTGCCAATGTCCAACCTCGAGCAAATGAGCAGAGTCTCCCCCCGACGGGCCAATCTCGCCAGAACGCACTCCTGCACATTATCGCACCCCGCGGCGACAGGCAGGCCCGCCGGCTTGCGCACCGCGACGGCAGCGCCCGTCTCGCCAATGACGGCGGGCTCCTCCGCGGCGGCATGGCGCTTCGGGTTGGCGTAGACGCGGGCGTAGACCATGGTGCGGGCGGGGAGTGGGCGCGCGGCCTCACGGGCGGTGATGCGCGCGGCACGCGGCGTGGTGCGCGCGTCGGGAAGGCCCAGGCGGAGATAGACGGCGCCGAAATCTGCCAGCTGCGCGATGTAGGCGGGGGGGAGGCTTGTGTGGGCGGCGAGGAGCGAGATGGCGCTGTGGGCGGTTTCGAGACCCAGTGGGGCTACGAGGTGGAGAATGACTGGCGGTGATGGCGGGGGCGCGGGGTGGAGGGTGGTTGGTAGCGGCGGTATTGGACGGACGGGGCAGTATTGTTCTGTGAAAACATCGCCTAGCGCTGCTGTGGATGGTACGGTCTGGGTTAGAGAGGATTTGGAGGAAGGGAATGTTGGGACTGGTTGAGGCTTCGGGGACATTTTCATGCGCGTATAGATCTGTATAGATCTGTATAGATCTGTATAGATCTGTATGTGTTGTGCCCGTTGAAGGGTAGAGGGGCCTGTGGGCGCAACGTTTTAAGGAAATAAATGTGTTGCTTTTCTTCTACTACAGTATTACTTGTACAGTTGTATAAAAAGGGAAGGTCTGGCAGCCTTTCGCAGCAGCCAAGCACAAAACTCAAGCACAAAACTCTCAAAAGAGGCGGACATCAGCTCAGCTCAGCTCAGCTCAGCTCAGCTCAGCTCCGCAGCCACGTCTGCCTTATCTTGACAAAACGCGCGCATCGCCAAGCTTGGCCAATGCAAGCGCAGGAATATCGCCCTTCGCGACCCGTTTCCGGAACTGCATCCATGCAGCTCTGCCGCGCAGAAAAGCAACGGCGGCTTCATTCTGCGCCCGCAGCAGCGCGAGCGGGTCGGACTGCACCGCCGTCATCCTCGTGAGCACCGAAACGGCGCGAGGCACGCGTAACGGAAAGTCCGACGCATTGTTATGCAGCCCGCCAAGCACCTTTACCGCATCCACGTTAGCCGCCCCGCTCGCCGGCGGCAGCAGTTGCCTCGCGGCAATGGAGCCCTTCATGTTCGACTGCCCCTGGTCCACAAACAGCACGTCCGTATCCCCGACGGTCTCTGCGTCGCCGTCGACAGTGCCAAGCACGTCCGTTGCACCCAGTACCTCTGCTTCGCCTTCTGCCGTGCCAAGCACATCTGCTGCACCCAGCACGTCCGTCTCGCCC
>JAUBNZ010000963.1:0-13417 GCA_032355485.1 Bonnemaisonia californica
CGTCCTCCCCCCTGACATGCTTAAATCGGGAAAGCCTGCAAACACCGCATTTACAAACCTACATCCTTTAACCAAAGGCTACGGTACTGTATGGGCCCGGGTATGGGGCTATTAGCCCTAATGTAATGGGCCCCATATTATGGGGCTATTGCCCTAATGTATCTACTGTAAGCACCTCCGGTGCAATGCCTACTAGCCCTTATTTGCCCTCGGCTTCGCGTCGGAGCAAATAACCGACTACTCGAGACCATGTCTGCCTTCGAAACAGAGCGACAACCCCACATATCTGCCCAATCTTTGTCGTACAGCAGCATCTCCATCAGTTGTACGGTGGTTTTCATAGCAACAGCCATCATTCCCCAAGTTTTCCATCTTACAAATGGTGGCGAGTGTAATGAATGGATGTACTGCTGTAATAGTTGTACAGGTGTACTATGCTAAGCCTACTAGGCTTAAGTACAAGAATTAGTGGATTCCAAGTGCAGGCCTGCATTTGGCATTACAGGTACCGATACGGATAACAAGCATGATACATTTCGAGATTTCCGAAACTTGAAACCTTGGAAAGTTAAGGACGTCTGTAAGTTTAAATAACTAATTTACTAGTGTACTTTTCCTAGTACTGTACGCTTCAGATAATAAGAGCATCTCAATTGGTTACACTGTAAGCAGTAAATGCTATTTAGTATCCCCACTTGAAATGCTTTTAATCCCTGTCCATATCTAAAAAATGTTACCGCACTGTAATCTACACTATATTTGGTAGATATGGGTACCTTTGCCCATACTATTATTGTACATACAGGATGCACTGTAATGTATATCATGTCATACATAATCCGGGCAGGTAGCCTCACGCGCTGCAGAATGGATCTGCAATTTGATATTCGAAGAGTAGCCTCTGGTACATCGCTTGTCAGTTTCTTTAAACGCACGATCGGTGTGTTCAGTGGACCGAAGCTCTATTAACGACTGCTGCTACCAAGATGGACAAACCAACCAGGCGAGTGCAACAACCCAAGCCCCATCGATGTAATGATCAGTTGGAGGTAGTCCTGACGGCTATGTTCAAAACCCGCAGTGGCATTCGAATAGAATGGAGCAAGTTCTTGGCTTGTATGCGCGACAAGGACTCTGGCGAACAACAACGATGAGAAGTGATTACAAGGATGTTTTCTATGTAAACTGGCGCAAGGTGAACAGTTCACTACCTTCGAACTAGAGATGCAATTTGCTTCGCGTTGTGTGTGACAACCATATCGCACGGGCGGTGTTGGAGAGTTAGCCGTTCCAGTATCAGCTGTTCCGAAAACATTTTTGCCATTCGCAGTATTAAAATTCATTCTGCTGGGGGGAGGTATCATTCATCAGACAAGCCGCAAGACGGCTGCGGTAACGAAGTCATTATTATAGGGTAAGCGTACTAGACTGGCAAACCCGAAATTGCCAATTTGGATCATTTGATGCGAGGGCTGTGATGTGGAATGGAGTATCACGCTGAACCAATTCAGAATCTGGTCTGGTAGAGTGCCCCACCGTCATGTGTACCCTTCGGTACTTCAGATGTTGCGAGTTAAGTTTCGGTGACATCAATGTAAACCAACCACACTTAAATTTTGTCATTGTTTTTGTCAACAGTATTGACTATCCCCGCAAATTATGGAATATTAAAATATCCATTTGATACCATTTTCCTCGTAATGGTAGATACTTGGGCGGTACTGGCACTGGTGTCGCCTTCCAGCCCATTCTTCTACGAGTCGCTGTACGAATCTGGAACGTGTGTCCATCCAGGCTACTGAGACGAAGGCTGTCGATTCGAGACGCGGTTTTTTTTTGCCGCGAAGAAATCGGTTCTTTACTTCGCATCAAGCGTTGATCCATCTGGTGCACTGACTAGGCGATATTGGTTTCCTTTGCAGAGCTCCCATTTGATCAAGCAATCTATTGCGCGTCACTGCCGATTGGGGTATCCTTAAAACTTACGCCTTCAAGATGGATCCCAGCTCTGAGATGCGTGGCGGTTTCTCTTTCGACAATTGCGTCAGGAATAACATCCTGTCAATGAAGTATGTTGCTTTATTCGAGCTACTTTTTGCGCTAATTGGAGTTCTACGAGCCAAGATCTGCTAACAACGCTGAGTACTCCACGATACATATTTTCTCTACAATGCATTTCTTTACAGAGGGTACCAACCTCCAAAAGCCAGGAAGACTGGTACTACAATTGCGGGCGTAGTCTTCGAAGGTGGCGTTGTTCTCGGGGCGGATACTCGCGCCACAGCAGGACCAACAGTGTTCGAGAAGAACTGTGAAAAGATCCATTACCTTGCCGATAACATCATGTGCTGCGGAGCGGGTACGGCTGCCGATACGGAACATACCACGCAACTAATTTCATCCCAACTCGCTTTACATAGCCTCGCTACTAGGCGCGCCCCACGCGTTGCCACAGCGCTCAACATGCTCAAGCAAATGCTGTTTAGATACCAGGGCAATATTTCGGCTGCTCTCGTCCTGGGAGGAGTCGACTTTCATGGTCCGCATTTGTACACAGTGTATCCACACGGTTCGTCACTTCACCTCTAACCGCATATCTTCACTATTAGCTACTATTGCGATTTACTCACCATCACAAGTGGTATTGTTTGCCTGGTAATTTTCTTGCACACAGGAAGCACGGATCGTCTCCCGTATGTTACGATGGGGTCCGGTTCTCTTGCAGCCATGGCCGTGTTTGAAACAAAATATAAGGACGACATGACAGTTGATGAGGCAAAGCAACTTGTTTACGAAGGCATCTCTGGGGGTATCTTCAATGACTTGGGCTCAGGTGGAAATGTTGATCTATGTATCATTACAAAGGATGGCAAGGAGTACATCCGTGGGTTTGCTAAAGAGAATGAAAGGAAGTACCGAAGACCTGCCGGTTACGAGTTCCCTACTGGGTCAACCGCCGTGGTACCTGGCTCCGTTTCATTCAAGAAACCTGCGGTTGATTTTGCAGTTGTCGGAGAGACAGCGGTCCAAGATGGCATGGATGTGTCCTCATAGATCTTTGACTGCGTAATTCTCACTCAGCGATTGTTTGAGCGTAGTTTATCAAAGATCGGGGCCTTTTCAAATGCTTAAATGTTGAGCATATATGGCATGTACATCGCATCGCAGTCTTTCCGTCACAATAAATCCTCTTCATGTGAAACTCCCTCCACCTCGGTCCCTGCTACTGTGCATGGTGATAGAACCTCATAGTTTCAGACTGAATGTAGACCAGCTTGGAAAGACGATAAAGCAAATTGATGAAGTTGTTCTAGTCTAATTACTCCATCCCTTTGTTTTTTGACTTGTCCTGATGTGAGATCCGCTGCACTTTTCGCTCTCTGTTTAGATGAAATATCAAGAAGTGAATATGTTTGGGAACTGCATCTTCACAAGAACTGAGCTGCGGCGTCCTAACAAAATTATACACCGGACTATGTGCACTGGTAAGAACGGACTATTGACGTAGAACGAAATGGTGGACTTCATTTACACTGTGTGGTTCTAAGACTAATCTAGAGTTTAAGGGATCGAACAGCATCTTGGTTAAAGTCAGTTCGCAATGCGAGGGTCCTGCGCACCTCGCTTGGTGCAAGACGCCATGTCATTCCACCTGCATTCGATCCCCAAATATCATATATTTCTGCCGGACGTTCGAGGTTGACAACCATCGCAAGCTGTGATAATCGCCCAAAGACATCTCGAACTGTACTTCTTCTGCTTTTTTCAGAAAAGTATGCGGATATTGCTCTTACGTCTCTGTCCGCTTGCAGGCCGCCGAATGTATTGAAGGGCTTGGCTGCGCCACCTGACGGACGCAGGAAAACAGTTGTCTCCACTTTGTTAGCGAACCATTCGGCAACCTGACGAACTAGGGCATCCCAATTCTTCTCCGTTAGCCGCTTCTCCAGGGACGGGCTCAGAACTTTGGACTCTATTTCGTCTGCCATTTCTCGTGAAAAAGAAGGTGTTGCATCTGAGTCCAAAGCGTACGCTGCCTCTGAGACAACATAAGACGCTCCCGCTAAAGATGCTTCAACGATTGCGGTGATGCGCCCCAGTAGGACGGTGGCAAGGCGAGATACTCCATGTTCTCCAGCTAATACCAATGCTCTTGATGCATCAGTTATTTGGGCGATGGGAGCGGCGAGCAATGCTCTATCATCGGACGAGAGCTTAGGTGATGCGTGAATGGCCTTTTCAATGTTACTTCTGAGCCGCGTTGCATATTCAGCTGATACCGAGGCATTGTTAAGAGCAACAAAGAAATCGTATTTGGCAACGTCTCCCTTTTGGGGATCAGCTTCTGAGCCACCCGGTATGGAAATGTTGGCTTTTGCTAATTCCGTTAGAAACGACACAGTCAATGCTGCAGCTGGCAATGATGCCGTCGAAGAAGACCCTTTCAACATTTTCTCAAGGGCAGTTTCAGTCTCACGAAGTCGACGCCGCATGTACGCGAGAAGATCGTTCACCAAGCATCTACTCACTTGTTGCAATACAGCCTTGAGAACATCTGCATCAGTGTCACCAAAGGCGAATGCTCTCTGGAAACATTTCTGCATAACAAAGAAAAAGTCGTCCACTGTGGTAGAAGTCTCCGCCTCGTCCCCATTACTCTCATCAATCTGAATCGCAAGACGAGCATTTTCGCGCATGAAATAAGCCTCAATGGATTCGTAGTTTCCGCCCAGATCTCTCTTGTGCCTATGTAGCTGACTGCTCTCTAGCATTGATACAACAATTTCCTTAAGCGATAACTTCTCCTCATGGGACAAATTAGCGGCAGCAGGCACATCGTCTAAATTGCTCTTCTGTATTAAAAAGTCGAAGTACGCAGATATCCTTTGACTCAATAAAGTCAACTCATTGAGAAGAGCATCTAAATCCCGCGCGTTCGCAGTTTCTGATCGAAGGGCACGTAGGATTTCCTCCACTCGTCGCGCCTCGTTGTAACGGGCGAGAATGCGACCACAGCACGAATCACATTGGTCCTGCAGCGCAGATATGAGGTACGCCATAGATTCCGGACCGAACAGTGTGAGGACGGGTTCTTGGCACTCGTGAGCATAAGCTGCGACGGCCTCGAACAATCTACCGAGTGTGACAATGTGTCGTTCATCGACCCCTCCCGGTGCTTCATCTTCTGAGGAAACATCAATAAGGAAGGATCGGACATCGTTATCATTCTCGATCGCAACTTGCTTCTTCAAATGAGCGGCCAAGAGTTCAAGACCTTCCTTCTGCTGGCCGATTGGCACAAAGAGACGAACGGCGTCAATTGCCCTCTCTGGAGAAAAAGTCCCAGCCTGAGCAGCGGCAGAGTTGGCATCAAGTAAAGCCTCGGAATTGGATCTGACCTTTCGTAAAAGCTCCTCAATGGATTGCGATATCTGAGAAATAGCAGATGCAGACGCAGGGTCGTTCTTTACGTCATCGCCAAGCTGCAGATAGCGCTCGACATGTTTGGCGGCAGCGGAAAGATCGGCAGCGGACAAGGAGGTCTTGGCACCTTCCGCACAGACGCGTAAGGTTAAAATATCATCAGCCCAGGTGAGTGCGGAATTTCCGCGCTGGAGCAGCACGTCCAATTGGCGGATGCGCGATGACGTGGTGTCGGATATCCTTGTGGCAGAGCTGAGCAGCGAGGTAAGCTCCTCGGCATCGTCGGAGGTGGCCGCGGCGAGCTGGGCGGCTGAAGAGAGCGTTAGGGCACGGGAGGAGGCGGCGGATGTGGCGCGACTTAATTGGGATTCTAAGAGCTGTTCGATGTCGGCGGTGAGGGTGTGCGAGAGTTTTAGAGCGGCTTCAACCTGCGCTACTGTTGAGAGAGAGGCGACGTCTGGAGCGTCATCGCTGAGAGATGCTCCGGGCATAATGAACAGCGTGACGAAACTGTGGGGGTTGTTAGTTGCTTTTTCGATCAGTCAGAGATCAAGAAAAAGGGTGAGTATGTGTGGATCGGTTTGAAAAGTAAACACTGGATGTTATGAGTTGAAGAAATGTGATGAGAGCGTGATGAAGAATGAGGAGAGTTGGAAAAGGTTGGAAGAAAGTTCGGCAGCAGTGAAGCAGCTGGAAGTGGTGATTGCCTTTTTGCAATAAACAGGAGAATTGCGCTTACAAAGCAGGCTCTATGTCAGTTTACTCGTGTTGCTGATGACCAGCAGCAGTAGATTGATAGATACGGAGGGTAGCATGCCTTCCAAGGAAAAAGTGGGAATGAATGAAAATTGAATGAATGCATGATGCAGAATAATTGTACCCCTGTACCCTTCAGGTTATCTACTCTTCAAGGTTAATTTACTGCTGTCCATTCGGCATTTCGCAGAGCTCTTCTTACAGTACATGTGACTTGGAATACGCAAACCACGTGTACAACAAAGTACAGTGTACAGAACGAAGCGCATAGCGAATGTCATACCAATGGGTGGCAACGTGTCAGTGCTGTACCTCGTTAGATTCGGCGACGCTTCGGTCGAAAGGATGATCCAATCGTCATTTGAAAGCGGCTTTTCGGAAGAAGCAGCCCGAGATATTTATGAACATCCGGCGGCAAGGTATCGAAAAAGTAACCAAAATTGAAGCTCCCGGATGTGAACGAATACATCGGTGGACGGTTTCTGTGGATCCGGTTCATTGGTCGCCTCCATGAGATCTTGGCGATCTTTGCGGAGCATCACTACCGGCCCACCGCAAATACCCTTCCGAAAACCACCCCGGCAACCAGCCACACCTCCTTTCGCTCAAGTATCTCC
The DNA here is from genome assembly GCA_032355485.1 of Bonnemaisonia californica. Lineage (NCBI taxonomy): Eukaryota > Rhodophyta > Florideophyceae > Bonnemaisoniales > Bonnemaisoniaceae > Bonnemaisonia > Bonnemaisonia californica. Next base: position 6,798 of record JAUBNZ010000963.1, read on the forward strand.
AGCTTTCATACCGCCCCTGCGCACATCCCTATCTCACTTTTTTACATTCTTTATATTCTAGGCTTCATCCCCAGCACCAGCAACCCTCTTCTCGCAGCCACCACAACCACCACAGCATCCACAGCAACCTCCTTTCCTCCCTCCTCACCACCTGCACTCCCCATCACCATGATTGGCTTCATTTCATCCGGTCTGCCCGTCGGCACCCGCGGCTTCGTGGGCGCTTCCCTCGCCCCGGCCGCCACCCCGGTCAAGAGGAGCGCCGCAACGGTCTCCATGGCCATGAGTAAGAGCGTGCCCTTCCTTCTCAAGCCGAAGAACCTCGACGGCCTCCCGGCCGCCTATGAATTCGACCCCCTTCTTATCTCGGACTTCGTCGACGTCCGCTTCCTCCGCGCCGCTGAGATCAAGCACGGTCGCATCTGTATGCTTGCCTCCATCGGTCTTATTATCCCAGAAATTTTCACCTTCGGCGGCGCCTACTTCCCGAAGATGCTCGCTGTTGATGCCCATGACTTTTACATCAAGTCTGGCGGTATGTCCCAGATCCTTCTTTTCATTGCTATTTTCGAGGGTATCAGCTGCTACGCCCTCAAGCAGACTTTGGAAGGCAAGAGCGAGCCGGGAGATTTCGGCTTCGACCCAATGGGTTTGGGCAAGAACCCGGAGACCTTCAAGAAATACCAAGTCAATGAGATCATGAACGGCCGTCTCGCTATGATCGCCGTTGGTGGCATGATCCACCAGCAGTGGGTCACTAAGACTGGTGTCATTGAACAGTTGACCCACTTCAAGCCTCTGTAAGAACGCCCCTGTATTTAGTGTAGAGCGGACGTCTTATTCTTGTATCGTCTCTTCCGTCAGCTTCTCACAGTAAACAATTCTTCCCCAAGCACTATCTCTTGGACTCCTGTTCTACTACAAAGTGGTAGTTGGTCTTATTGGCGAGGTGCACAAGGCTCACCGGTTCGATGGTCTGGAAACGGGACTAACAATTCTTTGTGAAGTTGCAATATTTGATCTGTCTGCAATATGAATTATTGGTGCTATGGTCCGAGATGCCAAGCTATCAACAATTCTTATAAAGCGGCAAGCCTCTCAAAAGCTCTGACATACAAACACATCTTTACTTTTCACTACAGTTCTAGCGTTTCGCAGCTCTCGCATTGCGTTCATTTGCTTTCTTCATACCCCGCTTGTCGGCCTTCAGCCTCTTGTCTACTAACGTCGTCTGCACGCCTCTCATAGGCTTTCGTCCCCTTGGCGCATTTTTGCCCACCGCCATTTTCCCATTGGGCCGAACAACCTGATACTGCTTCTTCTTGCTCTTCTTCCCACCCTTCCCAGACTTGAGAGCCTGCTTATACAAATCTTCAATTGCTCTCATTCGAGAACTTGCCGGAACATCTCCTTGTTCTGCGATTGCATTCGCTTTTGTCTTCATAGCATCCACTTTCTTGGTCACGCGTGCTCGTCGCCGCGCCTTTGCCTCTGCTTCTTTCTTTGTTGGCGCAGCCTGCAAAGATTTGATATATTCCTTCATTTCAGATACTTGTTCCTTTGTAACAGGAGGCTGCCTCTGCCGATATATGGGGTCTGGATCAGCAAACCAACGAGGCAGATCCATGGGGTCATCAAACGTGTATCGGTTGTATGCCTCATCCAGTACGTCACTAGTCTCCGTCTTTGACTGGCGCATTTTCCGTCCAATGGCAACCATCTCTGCTTTCTCATCGGTGTCGTAGTCAGATGAATGAAACGATGACACACTATCCTCTCCGTCGCTCTCGTCCATGTCACTAACTGGTTTATCAGCCGGTACAACATCAAATCCACCATCTGCCTCATCTTCCCGTTTCTTCATCTTTTCTTCGGTCATCCTTCGGGCTTCCCGTTGTGCTGCAGATTTAAAGTCTTCTCCGAGCGAACGTACCTGACGAGGGCTACCGACTTCGTCCATGTCAGATTCATCCGAGCTCGCTGGGACAGATTCTTCATCAGATGATAGCCCAGCAAGATTCTGAAATAGAGGTTGAGAAAACCACAAGGCAGCTTCCCGAGACTGAGCTTTAGATTGCTCAAGGTGCAGGTCTTTTGCCTCCCCATCATCTCCACTAGAATCGGACGAATCGATTACCAGCTTATGCTCGGCATCTTTCGTTTCGATCCCATCCCCAGCTGCCCCCTCTCGCTCTTTGGCGCATGCATCCCGAAGTGCCTTCCTTTTTGTAACTCGACGTCGTTCTTTCGACTCCTCTAGACGGACTCCAAACTTGTCCTTCTTTTTCCTAGATAGATATAATTTGTACCATCGATTGAGGTCTTCCTCGATTGCATTATTATCCCCTTTCACGGCTGCATCAAGACTTCCAACTTTGTACGGTAGTCGAGATGATTCTTCTTCCCCTGACGTATCTCCATCGCGTTCATCGTCTGCTTCATTCGGGTCATCGACATGAGCACCTGAAACGACCACACCATGTTTCTTAGCCCTGTCTGCAGTCTTAATTGAAAACAGCCCTTCTGGAACGTTGTTCTCAGCCATACCACTCTCTTCTGGTAGAATAATTTTCATGTCAATCTTCCTCTGAATTGAACTACGGAGCTTGTTCGACTTCCTCTTCTTCCTTTTTTCTTTTGCAGATACATCAGCGCGAGCCTTTCTCAACTCATCATCCAAAACCTCTTCTGGATCCACAGGACCCTCGTTGGAATCGTTACCTTCTTCGTCCTTCATTTCTACGTCCGAATCAGATTGGGATCCAGCCTTCTCTTCTGATATGACGTCATCGGTAGGAGAATCAAGAATATTCAGTCGTTGGAGTGCTTCCCGGGCCGCAAGTCTCCATTTCAGAAGCAATTTGAAATCACGACGTGCCAAAACCTTGAGATCTTCACAGCAGCTCGTAATTTCAGTTGTGGTCTGCGGCATTTCATGCAGAGTTTCCACAACTTTCTTTGCTTGCTCTTCCGATACGCTTTCAGATGCAATAACGTGAGAGTCAAAGGAAAATTGACTGGATTCTACCATCATCGCAACAGGGCGAGAAGACCGACAATAATCAAGAACAGAGACGCGGCGAAACAGAATCAGATCACCATCTTCGTAACCTCCACGGTGCCGCTTCTGCTTCTTCATATCTCGCATGACCGTGTTGAGGAACAAATCAGGTCTGTCGTCACCATCACCCCCAGACGCGCCAGTTGGCTTACCATTGCCCATATCCTTAAACACGTACTTGGGATTTAAGATACGAGGGTCAATGCTTTTCGGAGCCTTGAAACCGATACACATGACATAAATCTCTGCAGACTCAGCCCTTGATGCCGACGGTTTTGTTGCGTTGACTCTCTTGAACAACTGATTCATGACGAATAGAAGCGAGTTGTAATCATTAGAACGAAAAACTTTGGTGATGAAGGTACCGCCAGGAGACAGAAATTCGGATGCAAGACGCAAGGCAGCCAAAGTCAACTCGGATTGTGTGTACGCGTCTTGAAGCCATGCCTTTCCCATGTTTGGTGAACCATCATTAAGCACGACGTCCACTTTGTCGCCAGAAGATGCTCCCTTATGCTGCCTCAAGGCGCGCTTCAGTTCGCTGCGAGTGGTGTCGGCAGTAATATCACCAACTAGGCCTATGCAACCGGCCACCGTACGAATCGGAACAAGATCAATTCCAATGCATGGGGCATCAAGGGGCATGTGCTTGCGAGCTACTTGCATCCATCCTCCCGGGGCTGCACAGAGGTCAATTACGCCCCTCGCAGCAGAAGACAAAAAGTCATGACGCTTGTTCAACTGAACAAGTTTGAAGGAAGCACGAGAGCGAAAGCCCTGTTCCTTCGCAAGATGATAGAACTTATCCTGCCTATTCTTTCCAATCTTCCCCTTCTTTCCCATTCTGAAAATTCAGCAGCTGGTACCTAGCAACTGCCCGTAGCTATGGTCTTCAACAGTCCAAGTGCGCTGCCTTGGTCTTGATCCCGAACAAGTCTATTTTCCAAAGAAACCTGTTCGATGAGACGCCGCAAATGAGCTCTTCGGCTGGTGCCAATTTACCTTGAGAAAACCGGATGTTTATGATTGGAAAACATGCAATTTACGCCACCGCCGTCGGAAAAGGATCGGAAAAGTGGGCCCAACTTGGGTCACCCGAGCCGCTCGCACTCGTGGCCCTTGTTTTTTGCTCTTCGCGCCTCTGTAAATGTTACAGTTCCGCAGACATGCTGAGCTTCGGGGGAGGATCGTAGCGGTACTGTAATTCTATGTGTTTCGTTAGCCTACTGGTCAGCCCGGCGGAGAAGATGCAACATAATTCAAATAAAAAACAAAATAATATTATTAACGTCTTAACTTTAAATACGTGTACAGCCTAGGACATCTTGGTACCTCTGGTACCCCTACAAGTAGTGTATACATACATAACACGGACCACAGCAGCAGGGCTTATTGATTTGCTAAAGCGAAATTTCTATCTTTTATTGTGACGCTCATAGGCCTTTGTTGTCTAAAGTAGCTTAACTCTAAAAATGCTAGGAAAAGCGTCCTTCAGATCTACCATTAAGAAGATGCGTTCTCGTTCGCAATGTGTTGTAATCCAACCGATTCTTCTCGACCCAGAACTTGTCCCAAGACTTAGTGCCCAGGAATTCGATTAAGACCCATGCGCCCCCCATCCTTAAGCTGAGCATAACACGTCTCGAGTTCCGCGCGACGCACATACGGGTTGTCATGTCACCGAAGAACCACGATGTGGGATCAGTAAGTTCCGAACCCGGCCCGCGATTCCGTCTTGCGACGCTCCACAGTCAGGCCTCTGCAGTGAAAAACGGCCGTAAAGCAATTCCAGGCTTAGACTAGGAGCGGAGACCCCACCGTCTGAACAACCAACGAGTAGTGGTATAAGCCACAGGAGATCTCGTAGACCAAACCATGAGAATGGAGGAAGGGCGCAATGCGTTCTATCGATTCTAGTGCCCATATTTTTGTACACATGTCAATCGTGTGCAGAGCTAGCCCAGAGCGTCAAAAACGATGCATAAGCATGAGCAGAGCAGAACTACAAATTGAGCTAAGGAAAATGACCTAATTTAAGGTGAATGCCAATGAGACCTGCTGCAGAGCGCACGATGCGGGGAAATTTGAGCCGCAGCGGGAGATTGAGTTGCAAACCACGATCGGGCAATCGGATGAGCGGCTAAATTGGTCGAACAAGTTGAACAAGACGCAGTTGAAGCTTTGATGGCTGGTGGGAGCTGAAAAATGAAAGAGTGATACCGAGGCGTTTTTCAGCAGAGGCCTGAGGCCGGAATTAAGTAGTAATAGCTGACTCCCAGGCTTTACTCTCTCAGATTAGTCCAAGTCCCAAGCGCATTAGCGCTGAGTGAGATGCCCGCGGAGGGACAACCCAAACAGCCAGTGAGAATGCACCAAGCCAGAACTGTCCGACAGTCAGGTGCTGACTCGAGCGGCACGCCGCTCTGCGTGCAAGAAAATGTGCTTCCGATTCTCTTGACAATTCCACCAGGACTGTATGGCATGACACGAGGCGCGCGCGCAGCTGCAAGCGCTGAACAATGCCCCGTGTGATGTGAATTAAGCCAAGTCTTTCAGCTGTAATGCATGCCTCACGTGGCGTGCAGAGCAGCCATTGACACCGTGGATTGCTGAACGTGAACGTGTGCTACCCAGGCCACCGTGGCCTGATTTGCATCCGGTTGTGCTCATCTCTTTCTGTGCCCACCGAGGTAATACTAATTGCGAACAATGTACACCTCACCCCAGGCCTCTGGCACCGTGGTCCGTGCTGTGTTATCGATCAAGGGAAATGACAGTGAGGATTACTGTGGGAAACGAAGATAGTTTAAGACGGCCTCGGTGAGCCGAAGGTACACCAGGGTACTCTTACACTCCACATCTGGCCCTCACATCGAAAGAAATAGTCTAATACTTTATTATTCGGTGACTGTCACTTACATACAGTCATGACTAAAAATAGTTCCGGTCGTTTTATACGAACCAAGATAGTATAGGTGGTAGTCTTTTTATAGCTGCGAAAGTAGCGATCGATGATTTCGACCCTATTTTCGTAACGTTTGGAACACCATTTTTTGCCGAACGACCAGAGCCGATTTGGCTCTATTTACGGGAAGCAGAATTGCCTACACGTGTAGAAATTCGCACCTACTGTAGTGTCGTTCTGGAGATTTGTGACTGCAGTGCGGTCACCTTTCTTCTGGAAATGTCAAACTGCACATGACACCGTGCCAGCATCACTGGCACTGCCGTGTAAATGTGTCTGTTAAAATATCTAACGTATTATGCGATCTAACGTTTCCACGATAGATATCCCATTTTTCACTGCTGCTAGAGCAATGCAGTTGGGGGGCTCAAGTGCCCTGGTAAGTAGAGGTGGAGAGTTGTGTAGTATTTACAGAAAAGCGCCTGAGCACACTTCGGTTACTATTGTCCCTAGTAGCCGGTAGCGGTGGGGCGGGGAGAGCGAAATATGTCTATCGCTTCCAGGTCTGAGAAATCAAGAGGTAGCTGCTCTCCGCCCTGCCTTTCCTGCAAAGGAAAGGTAGGGTGTCGAGGTGGTGGACTGCCAGAAATCGCC
>JAUBNZ010000964.1:0-10880 GCA_032355485.1 Bonnemaisonia californica
AGACACAGCGTGCTAACGTCAACTTCGGAAGCCCATACCGTAGAGGACCCAAACGTACAGGCCCAAAGTGTATTATTTCTACAATCAATAGAATTGGAGTATCTCTTTGGCATCTCAAATCTTCAGGCCGACAACATGTTCTCTGCCCTATTTTCGGGTTGGTTCCGACATCTGTAAATGTGTGAGTGGATTACGGACTCGAAGTGATGTACGAGATGGTTCCAATGATGTCAGTGGATGTGTCCCGAGTCAAGTGGCCTTCTGTACAAGAAATAAAGTAATCATCGCAGTGTTTGATGAACAATTGTCCGAATGGACATTTACTCAAGGGTATCTTCGCTGTTGTTGACAGTGGGAGGATACCTTGTGCAGACTATCTGGATAAGGACTTGTAGAATGCATACTACGAAGGATACACTGGAAATGAGGAGGTCACGAACTTGTTCGTAAGGAACTTCTTTGGAGAACTTATACATGCGTCGATCAACTACCCTGGGAGTTGGCATGACAGTAAGATGGCGCGCGCTTCTGGCTTGATATCACCGAAGATATCGGAACAAAAGCCGGCAGGATTTTCAATACTAGGCGATAGTGCGTTTGCTGCGGACTCTCGGACGGTGCATGAAAAGATCATGTGTTGTAGGAAGTTAACAGAGACAGGAGGTATACCTGAAGGCGAGGAGATGGCCGCGATTGACCTCATTTTGCAACTGATCATGCCAAGTGAGCGCCAATCAGCCGAATGGGGTTGCGTGCAGTAAAGGCCCCGTTCAGGATTTTATGGCTCCCTATCTCACCTTATAGCTCGAAACGGAGACGGCAGCTCAGTATCCGCGTGCAATTGTACAACGGCAAAACACGTCTAGTAGGATTAAACCAGATCCGCACGGTGTATGTATCGCCCGACAAGCAATCAAATCCATAGAGAGAAAAGCTCAATGAAGACATTGGGGCAACGACGTAAATGAAAAAGTACTTGGCTCTGTGCTCGAGCGGACGAGGAGCGCGGGAATAAGTCCGCGGACCCAAGCTTGCGACGGTGCTAAGCGAGGCGGACTTAGCTCCCGCGAACGGGAAAACTCAGGGATTCACGGAGGTGGCGTTAGTAGAAAGCTTCTTGAAAGGGTCCATTTATGTGAAGATGGGGTTGAACAGAGTCCTACGCAGACTTGGGCGCATCGGTGTTCATCGTGGCGCGGAGCAGGTCACGGATTTCTTCGACACACCTTTTCCTGTGGGAAACGGTTTAGTTGCTCTCCTGTATCTCCTTCTTAATCTCCATACCCACGATCTCACTGATTTCTTCCTTTTCAGGCCCACTCGCAGTAACGGAAGATTGCCCCATACCTCTCACCATTTCCATCACCGCCTTTCACATGGTACCCACACATTCCAAGAGCTCAGCGTCCTCATCACCCTTGCGTGTGTTCACCCTACATGCCCAGGCCATACGGCAGTTCTTGTGCGCACCGAGCACAGAGGCATCGGAATTGCTCCGCTTCGTCCCTCGTTAAGATGCTGCAACGTCTGAATCATCACCAGTGCCACTCTCGTTTGCGCTGTCATCCCCGACGCAGACTTCGTTGAAACGAGAGAGGATGTCTGGTGCGATGTGCTTTGCGCGACGAACGTTCGCAAGGGAAGATGGATCGCCGTTCGGTTTCTTCTGGTTGGCTAGGGGGTCTAACTTGAGCTTCAACGAGTCCATATCGCGCGCGGGGCGGATGTTGTTTTCTGCAAACGACGCGAACTTAGACACCACCAGACTCCACTCGTTCGCACCGATCGGTTCGACTTTTTGGAAAATTGAAAGAAGAACGTTGAATTCCTCCACGGCATAACTCGGCACACTGGTTCGAGTGGCCTTGCTCCGAGACGGTTTCGCCTTGGTCTTATCCGTAGTAGGTGGGGCGGCGGTTGGGGTGGGTGCGGCGATTGGGGTTTGTGCGGTGGTTGGGGGTACTTTAGAGGCTGGGACTGATGTGATGGGACGAGGGCATTGGGGTCGTCCATAATGACCATGGTGGAGAGAGCGAAAGGTAAAGTCCAATGCTCTTCGGTTTATGTTCATGGACGTCCTCATTTGGCATGGCAATATTTAGCGGGACCCATTACAGTACGCTTCCCTTGCTGGTAAACGTTTCATTTAGTTATGCAGTCGGCACAGTTTCTGAATTAGTCCTCTGTTACCAGAATCTAGTTATTTGGTATTTGGTCGAGTTTCTGAATGCACCCATTGGCCTTAATATATGCAGTATTCACCTCTCATCCAATCTCTTCACTAAAAATAACGAAAATTAGCAAAACAGCGGTAATATCCTGCCGGGCCAAGTGCCTCCTTCGAAATTGTGCTTTTTCTTGATCATATGTGAACCTCATAACGTCGGATAAATTGTACTTTACTTCTTGCACCGTTACCAGGGAGTCGGGCACATGTGCCCGGCTCAACAGGTTGCTGTGAAAGCGAGTTGTGCGGAGCGAAATTCTGCCAAATACTCTGGTAATTTACAACGAATCAAACGCCCACAAATTGTACCACACAATAGATGGCATCTATCAAATTTATACCACCATGCAAAGCATGAACCGATCGTGTCATACATAATATGTACAATACTGTTGGGCAGTGTGAGTAATTACAGTCTTTATTATACATATGTACCTTACGGTTGTAGAAATCCGTACATAACCTACTCCCACGGGTACATCGTATAGATGTACACAATTTTATAATGATTTTACCTCAGAGCTACACCACGCTAATAAGAAAAGTAAGACGTCTACTGACGAACGGACGCGATGATCCAAGATGATGATGTGGTATGCGGTCGATGAAAGAAGACGATGATGCATTGAATAGTAGGGGACCGAACAGTGCCATTGAGTAGAAGAGAGTCTACACTAAGTGAACGAACACCAAGAAGGGATACAGACTCCAAAGGCCTGAATGAACTGTCGCTAGAACGGGAAGAATCCAAAGGACAAGATCGGAAGGTTGCTAGAGAAGAAGACTCCAAATAGGCTTAAGAAGACAGTCGTTAGGGGAGGGCTAGCTCCGTAGGACAGCAGTATGTAAGGACCGATGTTCTGCTAGATAGAATAGACCTAGAGGCAGAGAGAGGAGAGGCAGAGCAAAGAGAACAACCCAAGGGAAACTTTATCTTCCGGGCACTTCTGTGCTTTATCAACTTGTTCGTAGACTAGGGAACCAGCAACATGTACATTCATCGCTCAAGTACAGTATGAAGTCTGATCTTGTGACAGTTATGGGCCCAGCTGAAACTCATAGCCCGAACACTTTGCTGTCTGCTCCAATCTTCAAGACTGGCTACCACAAATTAAAGTGGCGTCCACAGGTGAAGTTATGGGTGAGAACGGTTAAAAAGCTCGCTAAAGGAGGGGATACGACAGCTAAATAATCTCTTTCGCATTGGGAGAAGCCATTTGTGCAGCCCTGGATGAATCAGCAACCAATCGCGTAGACGAAGTTGTCTCGCACGGAATTATCCGTTTTGAAGACCATGAAAATGGGGAAGAAGAACAAACACCAATCGAAGTTGTAAACGTGATTATAGATCTTATTGCACAAGACTCTCGGCTGACGGGGTTAAAAGACTTGTCAAGATGTCCCAAGATGTATACGCATGCAGGCGTCCAAAAACAGAAGCACCAGCTGATTTCGCCATCAGATTTCGTGGACTCGCTGCCAAGTATCTGACTCACTGCCATTCCGAATAAAAAGTCCAAGACAATCATCTTAGCCAGAATTTCGCTATCTTGATGATAGAAAATGCCAGGTTTTCACCTTCAACATACAATGCCGTGGCACCACAATTGGTGACAACATGCAAGAATGACGAAACACGAGAGAATTTCAAAGTTGTCCCTGAACCCAAGTCAAAAATCGAATCTCTGCTGCTATTGGTCAGAACAGAGGAATCCAAACTCAAAGATTCGGAAATTGTTCCAAATCCTAGGATGGAAGGTACGCTTAAAGATATATACTCAGCAATCGATGACCTAAAAGAAGACTCCGTTCTGGATCTCTCGAAGAATCATATGACATATAGAATAATACTTGACGCGGCCACAACCGCCCTTCGCGATGTGAAGTCAGAATATTCACAGCCAACTACCGAAAAAGAACCGATGAAGGTTGTCAAAACTCTCCTTGCCAATAATGGCAAAAGAAAAAATCGCCCCACGGACTCTAAGAATGCTACCCGTAATTCTCAACCCAGCACACGCCTTGGAAAACGTAACAATGATGATAAAATCAACAGAGGGTCAAATGTCAACCTCATGGGGCGAGCCAGACCGAGATTTAACGTTTCCGAGATGAAGAAAGGTACCAGATGCAAAGCATGCAATATGTGTAGTCACTTGTGGAAAGACTCTTCATGTGAGTTCTATGAAGAAAACCGTAAGAAGTGGGAAAATGATAGTAAAGATAGAAATGAGAATCTCCATAAGAGTTTCTGTACGAACGAGAAACAAACAACTAATACAGTGCCTTTTTCGGATAAAGGGATCAGACAAGCTCCAACGTGATCCTAATCCAATCATAGACCTCGGAGCGCCCACCCCAACCGGTGGAATCCTGAATATCACAGCACTATGTGACATTCTACGCTTACCATTGATTCTCCATACGCCAGAAGAAGTATATGTACATGGCTAGGGAGAAGATTGTCACAATCCGCGTCTGGTCATTGCTGCATGGACACTGACCGTACAAGACCAAGAAGATCAACCAATGGTATTTAAATTCCATGCGCTACTCCGTGATTCATCTACTATCATAGTACTAGACGTCCTTCGCTACTGCAACATACTATCACTGGAGAACAGAATCGAAATTAATAGACCAATGGATGTCAAGACAAGAATGTCCCCTACATATACTATCAAAGGAGCTGGAGATGATCGAATGAGATTTGAAGAAGTGGCCGATCAATACTCCACAGTGATTTCACTACTGTCTCTCGTTCAAAGAACTACAGGGCGAGGTCCGTTGAATTTCTTGAAGAAGATACACCGGTACTCACACGCATCTCCAGATAATCTAATTTCATTCTGCGGAGATGCTGGAATTCTCGATGATGAACTCTCCAATGCCATCAAAGAAGTTGTTAAGGCATGCGACGTATGCGCCAGTAGTGGACGCCGAGCACACTCAAGAAAAGTATTATTATCTCATGTAAACACGGCATTCAACAATGAGATACAAATAGACTACACATGGTGTGTAGTGAGGTCTATCAAATTGATTTTATTCAACATGACTGATACAGGCACGGGATAAATAGAAGTATGCATTGTCAAGAACCGCTCTAACGACAGAATCACATCAAAGCTCAAAGAATACTGGTTATGCCGCCATGGAGCCCCCGATTACATCTCGGCCGACGACGAGTATAATAAGCCAGCACTGATCCGATTCTTCGGAATACACAAGATCACATTTAAATCGAGGCCGGCCAGACGGCATAACAAGACTGGAATTGTAGAACGCAGTAATCAGACACTGAAGGCAATTTTACAACGGCTGAACAAAAAAGACACCTCAAAATCACCTGAAACAATAATTGCCCGAGCAGCATTCTTCGCAAATATGTTCTCCGGTTCTTCCATGTTAAGCTCCTCCGAGCTGGCACGTGGACATAACCCATCTGTTCTTGGTGTTCCAAGATCAACAATATCGCAAGACATCCTTGATGCTCATAAGGAAAAGGTTGCCCAACTAGCACTTAGCCGCCCGATGAAATCACTCTCACTGTCAACCTTACTACAGGCCGCATTGTAACCAGGGGACCCAAAATGGGTCTTTTATCGTTCTAGCCAACAGAATTCCTCCTGAATGGGTCATAGCAGCCGTGATAAGCACTGAACCACATCGAGTCGTTGCCAAAAGGTCAAACAAAGGACCACCTCTACGCGTAGCCTATGAGGAAGTCCGACTCTCTCCAAAAAGCGAACTGGCGCGAGAACTGCAGTCATGCAGCCTCGAGGAAGAGCTCGAATCAGGGTCTTCCTAACAAACCGCGAACAAATCTGAGATGATCTTTGGACATGGGGGAGAGAAAGACCACTCGAAAGATGCTGAAGACATGTCGAAAGCTCATCACACATCCCTCACGTCATCTGTGATGCCCGTAAGTAGCAACGGAAACCCACAGAAAGATATAGGAGATATAGTCATCCACGAAGAAGAAAGGTTCAAACCAGGTACAGTATTAACATCAGACAAAGTACAGATCCTAGAAGAGATACATGCAGAGATCGGAAGTGCACAAGTCAACAGGAGCAAACTTGAGTTCGCCCCTCCCTGGATAGTAGAGGAGGCTTTCAAGAACGAGCTAGATGATAACCGGGACGGAACATATGAAGAGGTTGACTAACAACAGATCAACCAGAACGCAAATATTATACTGTCACACGTGATATATAAGATCAAGAAAGATGAAGAAGGAACGAGGAAACTGAAGTCAAGACTGGTCGTAGATGGTATTAGGGACACAGAAAAAGACAATATCCGAAAGGATTCATCTACTACTCAGTTCGATGTAATCAAATTACTATTATCTGTGACAACGCTACTAAATATGGGTCTAACAATGATACATATCAAGGGAGCTTATCTCCCGAGCGGTCCTATCCAAAGAGAGATATTCGTAAGGCCTCCAAAAGAATGGCGAGGTGATCAAAGAAAACTCTGGAAACTGAAGAAACTCCCATATGGGATTGTCGAGGCCGGCAGGCAAAGGGCAAAAACTATAGAAACATGGATCTTAACACTGGGCAGTATGCAAAGAATATCGGGTATAAATCAGATGTAACATACACAGGGATGCATCAAAACTCATAGACTTGATCATTGCGAAAGTCACCGATGATAAAATCATCTCTGGTCACCCACAGATTACAAAGGATTTTATATCTAGACTGAGCAAAACGTGTGAGATTGGAAAGATTGTCATCGACAATCCATTCCTCTTTAATGGATGCGAAATTAATCAAGATACAACTGGAAACATCTCCATGGCAATGAATAACTATATGACGCAAGTTAAGCCATTTGAGCTCTCAAGGTCGAGGAGCAAAGAGGTCAATGAACTAGCAACACCACTTGAAGTGAGCAACTACCGATCCATTGCAGGGGTTATAATATGGCTTGGGAGCGGGGTGTTGCCACAAGCCACATTTGTCAGTTCTACAATGCAGCAGAAGATACCTAATCTCCGGGTAGGAAGTATCAAGGAAGCAAACGCAATGGCTAAGGAATTAGCAGAAGTACAACCGATCATCAAGTTTATAAGGCCAAGTAGTGTGTGCAAAGCATATCAATGCTCTTTTTTGGATGCTTCATTCAATATTAGCTCATCTCCAGACTACGGTCAAAGCGGTCTTTTAACCGGACCGAGGATCAAACCAGACAAAGGAAAAGACATTTATCACCTTATCCACTTGACGAGCCACAAACAACGCAGAGTGAGCTACTCATCATATGGAGCTGAAATATTGGCCTGTGCAGAAGGCGATGATCGTGGATACTATCTAAGATGCTCCATAAGATCTCTATTCCCAAAGACCAATATCAGGCATGAACTACTCGTCGACTCAAGATGTCTGTATGATACTATAACCAATTTATGTGAGGGGAGTGAATATCGTTTACGACAAACGGTATAAAGAATACGCAACAACTTCGAGTCGGAAGAATTCATCGTTTTAAGATGGATCCCAGGAATAATCAATTTGGCCGACGCGTTAACAAAACGGAATGTGGTCATGTACGAGGAACTGAATAAGCTGGTATGGAAAGGAATATTTGACATCCCATTGCATGAAGAATATGCACTGGACAGCTCCAAATGGAAATAAGATTCTTCATCATGTATTACAGACTCATCCAATGAAGAGGATGGTTCAAAAGAGGGGTCAAATTCAGAAACACAGTGAGTGCATAAATTCAGACGACTGAGTGGTGTGTACAAATCCGTACATAACCTACTCCCACGTGTACATCGTATAGACGTACACAATTTTATAATGATTGTACCTCTGAACTACACTACGCTAATAAGAAAAGTAAGACTCTACTGACGAACGGACGCGATGATCCAAGATGATGATGTGGTATGCGGTCGATGAAAGAAGGCGAAGATGCATTGAATAGTAGGGGACCGAACAGTGCCATTGAGTAGAAGAGAGTCTACACTAAGTGAACGAACACCAAGAAGGGATACAGACTCCAAAGGCCTGAATGAACTGTCGCTAGAACGGGAAGAATCCAAAGGACAAGATCGGAAGGTTGCTAGAGAAGAAGACTCCAAATAGGCTTAAGAAGACAGTCGTTAGGGGAGGGCTAGCTCCGTAGGACAGCAGTATGTAAGGACCGATGTTCTGCTAGATAGAATAGACCTAGAGGCAGAGAGAGGAGAGGCAGAGCAAAGAGAACAACCCAAGGGAAACTTTATCTTCCGGGCACTTCTGTGCTTTATCAACTTGTTCGTAGACTAGGGAATCAGCAACATGTACATTTATTGCTCAGGTACAGCATGACGTCTGAGCTTATGAAAACGGTAGTGCTGGTGGTGGGATGGTCCTGACCACCCGACCATGCATACATGATATTTTTTGTGCTTTTTGCAAAAACAATTATGATGTGATGTAAATTTGAGATTACATGTTGAGATGATCTGAACCACTCGACCGGGCACCCGACTGAATTCGTCACCTCGTGACGACCCGACTGAATTTGCGGCCTCGCGACCACCGGGCCGACCTCCCAACCACAACCCCAACTTGACGGCCCCAAAAATGTAATCGCATCCCATCTGACCACCCCGCCTGACTGCCTGCCTTCCTGCCCTACTGCCCTACATCGGACAAAGACGCTCTTATGCATGTTCATCGAACTATCCTGCTTTCCGGCACACCTGCCCGCTCGCCGGCCCTACCGACCGACCAACATCCTGCAGAACCATTATGATACCGGCTAGTAGAACTGCGTCTACCAGACAAACTGCCCCTCCCACGCGAGCTCTATTTTGAAAACAGCTATTCAGTCACTCCGGATTTCTGCACACCTGCTCTTGGCTATCCCCCTACAATCCGACTTCCCGCACAAACACCATTCCGCCTACCTGACCACCGCCTTCTCCCAGCTGCCTACCCCTCCCACCTTTCTCAAAACCGCCATTCCTCCTACCTGCCCTCCCGCCCCTCCCATCTGCCTGTCTCTCACACGTTTCTGCCAGCCGCTACAACTTGCCCTCCTGCAATTCCTACCGGCCGACTTCGAGTAAAATCACTATCAAAACTTCCTGCTCACCGCGCCCTCCCCTCTGCTTTTCTACTGCTCCTACCATACTTACCGTCGCTCCCACTTGCTCGCCTGCAATTCCTACTGGCCGAATTTCAGAAAAAATGCTATCAGGACTGCTTGCCCACCGTCTACTCCCATCTGCCTGCCCAGGTGACATCACCAACTCCTCTGACGCTGTCACCCCTCCCGCTGCCAACCCACTGCCACTACCGCCACTTAGTAAGTGTCGCTGCCTCTTCCGTCAAATTTAGGTGGCGATAGTGGCGGAGGGAGCGCCAGGGGAAGTACTATTATGACCGCTTCAAATACATTCCGCTGGTTCTACCTCTGCAAGAACCTTGCGCTGCTACTACCGCTGCCACTACCGCCACTTCGTAATTGGCGACGCCCCGTCCACCAATTATTAGTTGGTGGTAGTGAAGGAGGATATAAAGGCAGTACTTCCTGAACTCCGTAGTACCGATACGTTCAATCTAGAGGCTACAGTGGTATCACATTCGACCCAACCACAACCATGTCTCAATCACTGTTACTTTTGTCTCTAATATCACCTATTTTTCCAAAATTAAAGGTAGTTGTATCATTGGAGGCTATTTTTAAATCACCTAGAGTTTTAATAGGGTCATTAGGCGATATATCGTTCTATATTTATTGGATTGTTGTTTACGAGAGATGAAATAGATGCAGTGCATCTCAGTGTGCCACACCAGTCTCTGTCAACTTCACACAGTAAATTATTCCAATAGCTTCGTTCCGGGCCATGAACTGGGTGGCGAGGGTGGCACCGCCGGTGAACACGATTCTTGCTACTATCGAGAGTCTTACTCCCTCCGTAATTTAAAATACCCAATATATACAGTGATTACCACCACCCATGCGGTTCCATTTCTTGTAGTGGTTTAGCTACAGTAGATAATGACTAGTCCGATTAAGTAACTACAGCTCGTTCTCGAAGCACAACGCTGTTACGGGCTTTGCACTTATCCTACATAGTGAAGCGTAGAAGTTCAAAGTCAAATAGAGCGGTGCGGCTGCGAAAACGGTGGGGTGTGGCTACGATGCGGTTCGGCGGTAACGACAGCGGTATGTGGCGAAAACGGGGTATGGCTGTTACGACGGTAGGTTTTAGCCGAAAGGACTGAGGAGGTGGACGTAAAATCGGCGCTGTGAGGGAGTAACCACGGCGCAGACTTGCCGTAACGAATACAGGGTCTGGCCGTAACGAAGTTGGGCCGCACCGATGGCATGATATGGTAGCAGTGGTACAGCTTGGCGAAGGTGGCAAAGCGCAACCACCGCCGGTGGCGGCTAGGGTACGTTTCAGGCACCAATAACGAATGGAAATGAGGATGGCAGGATGAGACAGCGACGAATGGCGGCGGTGCAAGCGTTAGAGGAGGTGCGTGCTGTGGTGACGTCGTGCAAAACGTTGAGCGCCCTTTCTAGAAGAGAAAAGGAAGCTGCTTCGCACTGCAAAACGCTTTCCAAAAGCACTTCAGGGGCTCACCTATCCTTCGAAGGGTAGACCGCCATCTTCCGGTTCTGCAGG
>JAUBNZ010000965.1:0-13388 GCA_032355485.1 Bonnemaisonia californica
GGAATCAATTCCACCGACTTGACCGTCAGTCGCATAAATTGCACTCTTTCGCCAACGGTCGTAACCCTTAATGTTCGACACACACGTAAATTGTAAGCATATTAAAGCACGCCACGTGTGGAGCGTGTATATGGCGCGCACATTTAGCTGCACGCTGGTCAGATTCAGCGACATCTATGTTCTAGGAACGGAAGTACATAACATTTTATTAAAACTACATAGTTATTTGTACTTCTGTATTTTTCGATGTATATATATACAGTATGTGACATGTACTGAAAGTAGGCAGAAGGCGATATGTTTGCAGCAGATGAATTTTGACAATTGCCCCCTGTGCCCCATAAAAACACGTCTCCCCATCATTATTTCATTACTATCTGTCATACGACATGTACTGATGACAGCCCATGCTGGGAAGGATTCCAATTCCAATTTCGTCAGCTTTTTAGTCTAGGGTAATGTACTTACCGATAATACATATTGCATTGTAGGGAAGGATTTTGAGACTTTCTCATAGTGATTCTATTGGGGGCTCCAATGATCCCCCAATTTGGGTATCATGCCCCAATGATACCATGCAGTTGATTTATATGGTATACGACTGTGTGCATGCATTTGTAGCACGGCTGAGCTATTAAGGAGGCTATAGAAGGGCTACTGTAGTGATGAAAATTGAATAAAATTGAGAGAAGCGGAAAACGGAAGTACTGTATTCTGACGATAGGTTTAATTTGAGTAATGTTTCGAAACATCCTATGTCTCCATATGTGCTTGACATAGTATATATATGTTCTATGTCTGCCCCTGTGCCTGACATAGTATATTACATGGTGCAATGATGTTTCTTCAAAATAATTTTTAATAACTGCAGCTGGGCGACAAGCATGTTGTCGCACCGGTTCTCGTGCAGACATAGCGATATACCGAACCAAGGCTGACATGACTATGTCTGCACTGCACTTAACAACAGCATGAAAAATTACAATAATTTCGAGTGTTGAATATGGAAACAAGGGCTGACATACGGTATCTACAATCACATCTTGAATTCTAGTAATTTTAGGGTTTCGCAAACTGAATTTCAGAAACGTTTGTGAGAAAAGGCTTCTTACAGATACGGCCACGTGTAATAAATCGACATCTTTCAACGGTTGACGAAAACAATTTACGCAACAAACATGTCCAAATCAACTGTGAGTACTACTGCTCGCCCTCCCGAACCCCTTCCCGTCACAGTGCAAATCCATTGTCCCCACCCTCCAAACGTTAAGGATGGGGCTTGGCCGTCTTCGTGACCACACACCGATGGCAGTGCACATTCGTACGTGCATGTGGGCCTCAGTCGTTTATCACCAAGAAGCGTAGTGAAGACTCAAGATCGTCGCTAGCCTCGAACATGCTAAAAATCGCCTACAGCCTTGGCATCAAACTCCAACTGGAAGCTAAAGGCAAATGAAGCCACGATGCAGGAAAATTCTCTAAACGTGCTTCGTTTAGACCGTTTTCGCTTCCTCTCTCTGATGAGACCTGCCTCTTCATTTTCCGATTTCGCATGGCCCACATAAAAGGTATCATCGATGTTATGGCTTGACTGGAAAGCCGGACACGCACTTCGCGTAACATATATGCGGTGAAACTGCTTCTCGTGACATGCGTTGTGCTTCTTCTTCTATCAATCCCGTGTCATTGCAGGTTCCTAGAAGGTTTTTTGGCTTGCACTCTTCGCATCTGTTGGAGATTTTTGGGAAGGGTTGATTAGGCTTCTGGAAGTTCGAACTGGATTAGGAATGGAGTATTTTAACGATGCGTTTTGGGGTCCTAGACTGGAGGGCTACGTACATGAAGTAAAGAGGAAGAGTGAGGCATTGGACAACGTCAGTGGCTTATCGATAGTAATTTTATCGACGTAGATCGTCTCGGAGGGGAGGAAAGTTTGCAACGTCTCGCATACAATGGTCATAAGCGTAAGCTCGCTCTCACGTTCCAAGGTTTCATGACGCCTTGTGGAATTTCTTTTCATCTGTGTGGCCGGATGGAGGGTCGATTGCATGACTGAATACTCTACTAGAAGTCTGGTGGAGATGTAGAGCTTCAGGGAATCTCCAACATCAACGGAAAGTAGTACTTCCTGTACGGAGATTCTGGATACAGCCCTCGATCATTTCTCTAAGTAACCTTCAACGGTTCAAAACTATCGGCGGAAAAGAAAGCCTTCGAAAATGCAATTGCTGTATAACGGTTCTTTTAGGAGGTTTATTAAGCAGAGTTTAGTATAGCGTACCCTCCTGAGGACTGAGGGAACGTCCGCAAGTCCTAGTTACCTCTTTGAAACACCCCTGTTAAGTATTGGTAGAGCGACTCCTCCGTGGAGGAACAAGAAACAAATCCGGAAGGGTAGGGAGGCCAGAGATCCCACACCCTGTGCTGAGGGTTTCCCGTAACCTTTGCGGTTTACTGGGAAACATAATTGAATAGTATCTCCACCTGTCAGATAGCCCAGTTGGGGGGTTGCTCGTAAGACGTTCCGCAACCTCCCTATCGGGAGTAAAAAGGGGTGACTGGGTAGATTAAAGACTCCTTGCGCAGAGGGACGTCCTAGAGATCATTCAAAAGGGTATTCTGGTCGGAATCAATCGGTTTTAGAGCTATCGTTAGCTAATCTGACCTGTTTCTACCCTATCCGGTAGAGCGCAGTGTGCAGGCGCGGCTAATGTTCCTCAGGTGTTTCCAATCCATAAGGAAGCCTGGAAGACTAGATTGTGACACTTTGATCAGTATGTCGAAAGAAAAGGAAGGTGGCGAATGAATGAGTCCCGGGGAGGTGTTTTGCACAAGTACGAAGAGGACCGTGGCTAACCATGGCTTTTTCTACCTGATAAGGTAGAGTGCAGAGAGAGGCGCTATGTTTGCAGTTCTGGAAGAAGACGGATGTCCAGGGGAGAATCTCACGTACTCTTTTAAATATACAGCACTCCTTTAAGCGGGGTGGATTTATATACTAGTTTTGTTAATCCCCTATTTATTCTAAATAAATAGAAAATAGGCCAAAAATGACCCCAAGATAGGGTACCTTGTTATGAGGTACAACTTCGGCCAATTATGGCCTTCAAAATAGTTACCACCCTGATGAGAGTGATTAAACTGTACAGCAGTACAATTGAACCATCTTGACGATGGGAAATGAAATCTGTGCCTTGGCAAGCCAAATCAGACTTGCACCCAATCGATTGTGTGTGATGTAGCATCCTCGGAAACGGGTGGTGGTTGTATGTTAAGGTTCGCAAAGTAACCAGAAAATATATCCCTGAGAAGGGTGGCGGATACTGTAAGGAAGCGGTCTTGAGACGTTCCTGTACTCAACCCGTATTGTCAGTTTCCACTTCATACGCGCTAATAAGAGGAGTGGTGTCAGCATAAGCGCCTGTAAAGGCGCTTGGTGGTTCAAATCACCAATTGTCCTAAACGACATCCCGAAGGGATGTCGTCATATACTTAATATTTGAATTTACACACCCTCAACGTGTGAAAACCTGATAACGTTTTTGGTGCCACAGGGCCTGTTTCCAAACAGTGAAAAGTATCCCTCGTTAGGGGTTGGTGCTTTTTTAGACGAAACACACAATTCCACCACTGCACCTGTTTTTAGGCTTGGACCTGTCTGCTATCCACCACGTCGGGGGAGTTTCGCGCAGGCCATGCATGAATTGTCCTACAATTCTACACCTTGAAGGGGTGGAACCGCTTAACCTGATAATGTTCTTTCAGAGGAGGAATGCAGTGACTACCCTCGAAAATGAGTAGTTCTACAACGAGGACGTGCGCTGTGATGGATAGCGCACTGCATTCAGGTGCCAATAACCACCCTTTTGAACAATGGGTAATACAGCACGACCCAATGAAGCCACAACTTTGAAGTCGGGAGAGCGGGGGAGTTTCCCTCTTCAATTTTTGCTGTATAAACGGCCTGTTTACGTTGAGTTATTCTCTTCACGTCGCACAGTGGGGTTTTCAGTTGGACTCAGAGAACGGGCACTAATTTAGAATGTCTCGTCCTGCTCAAGGGTCGTGGTGTTTTTAGTTCAATGTTCATGGCATTAATTCGAACCCGGTCGTCTTCACTGAGCCCAGCCCAAGGACAAATGCTTCTTCATCTAATTAGCGGTAGGAATCGAGTTGCTAGGAGAGAAGAACGATGGACCAGAGAAAAGAGAAAGTAAACGACAATACCGTTTTGATCTGATGGACTACACGACATGGAGCTCCTGCTATCGTCCTTTTCGCGCCTACCTATGCAGGTACTGTACTATGTCAGTTAGCCAGGATACGTACTATTAGTGTGTTTCGTAAGGGCCTATTTCGAGTACTTCAAAGGTATGAATAAAATACATTTTTTACGGACAGACTGCACGTTTGCAGTAGTAGACCACTACAGTAGAGTCAGGAATAACCCCCGGGGGGATATTTGGGTTTTATGCTAAGGGGTTCTATGGGGGTTATTGGGGGGTTTATATAACACAACCCCCCAAATCCTCCCGGGGGTTTTGGGGTTATGCAAGAAAACCGAAGAAGCCGCAAAAATCGATTGGGTTTCCAGTGC
This sequence comes from Bonnemaisonia californica, assembly GCA_032355485.1. NCBI lineage: Eukaryota > Rhodophyta > Florideophyceae > Bonnemaisoniales > Bonnemaisoniaceae > Bonnemaisonia > Bonnemaisonia californica. Next base: position 4,598 of record JAUBNZ010000965.1, read on the forward strand.
TACTGACGACAGCATTCTTGAAAATGGATTAGCAGGATGGAACACAAATATGCAATTCGAGCAATCATCTATTCTTTCTTGTGTTTCAATACATCTACTCTCACTACCTGCTCATGCTGCAGACCTTGAAAGAATCTTCAGTGGGGCTAAGCGTGTTCTTTCATCTCGGCGATCGAATTCGAAAAAGAAAAAAGTGTTGGACACACTACAGTTAAAGATTAGGATCAAACATGAACAGGAATTCGAAAGAACGGTGATCAAAAAGAAAACATCTGAACGAAGTCGCAGACATTGTCTTGCTTCGTGTAGATGAGACGCAATCTTCCACAAACATCACCTTCAGCACTGCTCATCAAGCGGAATGCATTGAAATTAACCCGATTGCAGAAAGCGAACTTGATCGAAATGAAAACGACGATGAAGCTCGCGCCTAAAGCTTAGATTTGCTGCTATCCTTTGTAAAGCAGCAACTCAATGCTGAAAACATTCCCTTGCTTTCCACAGAAATGCTGTAAAACGTTCCTGGTGCCGATGCAAAATTGACGGGCGCTGACATCGAGAATATTTTGACAGACGCCGATTGAGGTGGCATGGGCACCGAGCAAGACCGGCGGAAAAGTTGCAGTCTGCCAGGGTATTGCAAAGTAACTCGGGGTTTCAGTGACATTTTTGACCTGGAGTTTTACAGGAAGATTGCTGGCGAGACGTACGCCGAAAAGAAATGATCGAGTTAGATATTGTTCGAATTATCTTGTATTGCTTTGCTTTGAATGAATGAATCGGGAGATTTACCTTTGCAATATCGCAGCGCGGCGCAGTACAGTCAATGAAAACAGTCGATTGAGCGCTAACGTCAGCCTCTGCTCTCCTTGTCGATGTCCAGCTGTAGGCAGGGTGGCTCGCGAAGCATCATAAATTGTCCTCTGAGGCCGGATGTAAGCCACGGGGGTTATTCCTGACTCTACGTAAAGCCTAAAATCTATATCCATTTCCCGCAGCCTCCTGCCCTCCATAGCGCGATATTTCAAGCATAGAATACCCCTGGGATGCCATTGATAATGTCGCAGAAGAAATGGCACTTCTTCTCCATGTTTTTAAGTATTGCACACAAATGTCTCGCTTAATTATCGCCTTTATCGCTTTGACGACAGGTGGATAGACCAATTATGTTTCAAACTGTGCAAAAATGAAACCTTCTATTCATGCTGAGATACAATACTTCAGATATGGGGCACAACAATCTCCAGCTAACGTATTTGTACATTCTCATGTTATCACGTGACTGCAACGGAACGCAGTCAACAGTAACGATCCTGTGTGTCTGCCCATCCACAGCTCTGCGAGGATTTCATCTGACAGAGGAAGAGCAAGTAACTGTAACAGAGTCTGCTCTAGTAGGCATGTACAATCCACTCTTCCTCACTGTCATGGTTTTCCAAAATCAATGCCTGCCAGCAGGAAACGGCTACCGCCAATACGTACGGACAGCTCTGAAAAAGAACTCCAGTAACTACACCGCAGCGAAACACATCTTGCCAATAATAAAATATCCGCTAGCGCAAATGGCAAGCAGTCTCTGCCTCTACTGTCGCAATTCCGTGGTGTGTAGAAAACTCGAGAGGGAAATTCCGCTTCGAGCCGATCAAACACCCCTTTCTCATCAGACGCCACGTAGAACTGCTGATCATCTGGTAGCCGTTTCATCTCCGTCACAAATGTTTCAACTCTTGTCAAGTTGCGCCAGTAATCCGTTGTGTTCGATGATTCTACCGTGTACTCCCTGGCACTCACGCCGCTGATATCTGCCTTGATACTTCTTCCGCGAATATGCACTCCAACCATGCCTTCCACGCCAGCACCCTCAAGTCTATTCACAAGTCTCATAACATCAACGCTGGGCGAGAGAGACCACAGTACTTGCCAATATGTGCTCTGCGCACGAATGATGTAAGGCGTTACCGGCGACTCCACCACATAGCAAGTTGAAATGTATATGTGGTGCAACTCATCGTCTAGAACCAGATCTTTGGCAGTATTCACCTTTTCGCCATTAACTGTCATGTAGTTGTACCACTTGACATGCTCCATGTTGCCATCCAAAGACCAGTTGTTCAAAAATGGCCATGGTTCTCCAGGCTGGAAGCTGTCACTGACTACAAATTCATCATTGTGTACAAACAGCTCCGTGAACTTACAATTGAGGTGATGATCCGGAACCCAAATCAGCACCAAGACTCTATCCGTTCGTCTCGCAAACGCCATTACCGATCCTAGTGCCCTCAATCGGTTCCCGAGACCATACTGCGCGTGAATAAATACAGCCCTTGGATTCTTCTGCCCGCGCTTCCGTTTCCTCATCAACTTTAGCAGCAGCAGTTTCCTGGAAGTTGGGCTAATTCCATCGAGCAAAAGTTTCGGTATGTGAAAATCGTTTTGCAAATATCTGTCAGCTGCTTCCAAGCTCTGTGTCTCTGGACGGCGACCGGTTAGCGAAGCTTTGGCAACAGCTTGCCGCCCTTCAGGAGGAGCGAGTTCGAGTAATTGGGACAAGATGTCCTCTTGCAATATGCGCGGAGAATAAAGGGTCGAGATCACTTCAGAAAGGGACATGGAAACATGAACGTCCACCGCAACGAGTCTGTCAAGAGTTGCAAGCTCTTCGGTATTTCCAATGGTAGGGGCAATGTCTGAGAGCCTGCGGTCATCCGTATAGGCAATTGCGGGGTTCTCATAGGGCAGGACAGCGTCCACGACAGAAAACTCGGCAAAGTCGGTGATGACGCCATACCTGTTATGGGCAAAGTGGTGAATGGCGCGTTGGAGAGGTACGAGCATGGCGTGATTGCGCAGGTCGGAGGGGATGCCCTCGTCTATGGTGAGATATTCAGAAATGGAGGAATTGGCGATGGGATCTGCAAAAATGACGGCGACACGAGCGGTTGTGCGGGCGTATGCGATTGCGCTCGCGACAGCACGGATACACGAGTTGACATTGCAACAAGACACGTGCGCAAAGACAGCGCGTCTCGAAGGGTGGGCCAGGGTAGAGTTTGCGGCTGGCCGTGACAGCAGGTGGGTCAGGCGGGTCTTGTGTGTGGAGTTCATGAGTCGCAAATGACGTTCAGGAACCTGGTAGTTTTGATGAAGCTGGAGATGAAAGGAAGCGGTATCGCGTGGGTACAACGGGCGCTGCAGTGGAGGGAGGGTGTGGCCTACGGAGGGGTCTTCGGGACGGACAGAGGTCTCAACGCCGGCAAGGAATGTAACGAAAAGTAGGACGGTGATGACGACGGCGGCATGGGTGACGGCCGTGCTGAGCTCACGCTTGACGAGGGAAAGAAGAGTGCAGGGTACGGCGGAAGGGGACGCGGGAACCGAAGCGGGGACATCGAGTTTGTTGTGTTGATGAGGGGTGTGCGGCAGCTGCAGGGAGGCGCAGGAGTCCCAGGACAGGGCGGCTATGATGGAGCGACAGCGGTCAAGAAAGTCGCGCGGCGACATGACGAGCAGAAGCAGGCGTGCCTTGCCAGTGACCGTGCGCCGCGGAGTTGGTTAGCGGCATGCAGGCGGGAAGGTGACGGGCTAGGTGGTGATAGGCGGAAGTGGGCTATGAAGTGCGCGATGCTGACAAAGCCGGGCAGGTGGTGTGTCGCCGCTTGAGGTTGTGCTGCACACAGTTATAATAATACTGTTCTGTACAGTGTAAAGTAATCATCCATAATAAAGCGTTACAATATGATACTATTTTATAATAATAATAATAATAATAATAATAATAAGGCTCGGTACTGTATCCTCGCTGCGCAGTATTATTGGCAGTCTAGAGTCTGCCGAATGGAAGGAAGCGAACCGCGAGAGGAGATTGATGACAGGGGGAAGAGGTGGCTTTATTTCTGACTATATTTTCATTGGGGACGCGCCCCAACGTTATATGGTGTTTTGTTTTCTACGTTTGAGATTGATGAAGCTATGATTGCGGAAATAAAAAGTAATTCGCTTATGGAAAGCAGTTGAATTTTAATTCATTAAGCCATGTGTGTCATTGCATTTCTGCCCCTCTGGTGCTGAAAGTGCAACCTTTGTCGGGATCTGTAACGTTTTACAGTGCCGGCTAACAGCCCCGTGGCCCGTTTTAAAGCATCGCTTACCCCTACGTCGGAATGCAGATGTAATGATTGGGTGGAGAAGCACGCGCCGTGGCTTTCACCGTGTATATGGACAGGTGGCCCTGATTATTCATTTTCTTTTCTCATCGGTCCTATATTGGTGCAATGCGCCGTGATCCGGGCTCCCTTTGGTCCTGCTGGATACGATGTGGAACCCACATCGTGGATGAGTGAATATATTAATAAATAAAATTTATGTGCAGGGCTGTTATGGCTATCACATAATGTTGGACGCTGGCTGTCTCCTCGGTGGCGATGTCAGCAAGGATTGGCCAGGAAGACGACATCGTATGGGTCTTGCCGACTCTGGAGTTTGGGTTCCAATGTTACAGCTCATCTTGAGTAGATGATCCCTCGACCCGCGCCTTATGTTTTTTATACACTTTGTTTTCAAATGTTCGGTTAATAATAATAATTAATTAACCCATTAATTAATTATATATTAAACTATACACTCGCATACAGTTCTATATGTAAAACACAATTTACCGGTGTATGTACAGCGCTTTACAACGAATGTACAGGAACTTGACGTGTACTGTACTAAATTAATTTAATAAGTTAGATCCGAATTGTAGGGACTCTCATCAAACTGGCTGAGAAGTTTGAGAGTCTGAAACTGCTCGCGGAGAAAAAACCCGAAGTAGATATCTTAAAGCGGGTTTAATTTCTTGTCAGTCTTTGGGTTTGTCTTCAATACCTATGGGGTAAAAGCAGCGTTCGTCCTCCTCCACTTGGCGTCCGACAACTGGAGACTACGGGTTCGTCCTCAATACACCATTGGTCAGATAAGGTATGTTTCCAACAATCGCCGTATAGACCGGTTTCCGTTCAGGAACGGCGATTTTTGTCTTGGACCGTCGCGAGGGTCCGACGGGGCGGACTTTAATGCGGAAGTGACGCCGTCGGTTCGAAAACTGACCGAAAAGACTAGACTGCCCCGCGGCCGTACCCGTCCGAGGTTTCTCTGGCACCACCCGTGACCCTATGGAGAGTCACGTCAGACCACCGCACGTATTACAGGTGTACAAACTGATGCGATATGTATAACAGGGGCATCCAGAAATTCAAGTTCAACAAATTTACAAATAAAGTATAAATTTGTTAAAACGATGCTTCCAGAAAATATGCTCTGAAACAAAAACACATTACTGTAAGCGCAGATCGAATTCTGGCAGATACTGCCGGCAGAACTATTACAGTACGTTTGCCGCCGAAACGGAAGATGTTTACCGCCTAAAGCGAGGAAGCACGAGTTCATTTGCCAGAACCTCATCTTCAGCGTCTCCAGACCATCTAGTTGCCATCTTCCTTTCCCTCTTTCTCGTACTACTCCTTCCGCCACTACTTCCCAGTTCTAGATGGAGCGTGCAACTCCGCAACGTACGAATTTCGCTCATCGCCTAATTGCTATCCTCTAAGAACGCAATGCGAACCCAATCACCCGTCTGCCCCAAAATGTGGCACATCTCGCTCCCATCCAAGTCGTACTTAACATGTGTGCCCCCGTTCTGGTTCCTTCAGAAGAAAGTGTTCATTTCTTAAATGAGGAGCCTTATTGTGACACTACCTGCTAACATGCAGAGCATCGTTCCCGTCTCTAGTGACGGAGGAGGCTTGTGTTACCTCGAGCCCAAGGTCCGTCTTTATGAAAGGCATCTTGTACGACTCGCCAATGGCGTAAGCGAAATTATTCCAAGTTAGGAATTCACAATACTCTTGGCGAACTTCGGGACCAAGCCGTGCCATCTACCAAGAGGTACGATCGTCAGTTACGCGCTGCGCTGCCTGCTCGCAGTCCTAACCCCCTTCGATCCGATAGGCGGGAGTCCCGCTAAGAGGGAGGCCGATCGAGAGCTAGAGGAGGAGGTGCGCGCGCAGTCCACGAGCTCAAGAAGAGAGGCCCAATTGCTCGTGCCCACCCAAGACGGGGAAACTCCACAAGAGGAGAGAAAAACCGTGGGGGAAGCAACGACTCCAGTACAGGAGGGAACTCAACTCGCTAGCGCTGTTCCAGTGGAACCAAGAGAAGACACAAACAATACAGGTTGGAAAGAGACGCTCAACATAGAACACTTGGAAGAAAAGATGAGGACGGAAGTTGTCTCCTTGTTTGAGAAACATGAGGGCATGTGGGATGGGTCCCTCGGAGACATCAAATTCACTGCCCACCGCATAGAGACAGACCCAAGTAAGGGTCCTTTTCGACAACTCCCCTATCGGATGGGGCCGCTCTGCAGACAAGCGGCAGCAAAGGAGATCCACTACATGTTGGATAAAGGTGCCATCGAGCCAGCCAAGAGCGAGTGGGCAAGTCCCATAGTCCGAGTACCCAAAAAGGATGGACAGTCGTGGTTCTGTACCGACTACCGAAAGTTGAACGACCAAACGATCGCTGATGCATACCCTCTTCCTAGAATGGATGATTGCATCGACTCGCTAGGCGATGCCCACATCTTCACCATCCTTGATTTCAACTTGGGCTATTAACAGCTTCCAGTCGCAGAGGAAGATAAAGACAAGAAGAAATTTACCTCTCAAATGGGAACCTACAGGTTCACCCGACTCCCATTTGGGCTGAAGAAGGCGCCCGAAGCGTTCCAGAGAGCGCTCGACATGATCCTTTCTGGAGTCCGATGGCTGTCATGCCTCATCTGTCTTGATGATATGATAGTGTTCTCGGGCTCAGCGGAAGAACAAATCGAATATGTAGATCGGATCCTCAACCTGCTTCGGCAGATGGGAGTCACTCTCAAGTTAGAGAAGTGTAAGTTCTTCCAAAAGGAAGTTGACTACCTAGGTCATGTTATCCCCTGGGGGAACTGGCAATAGCTCAAGAGAGCACGAAGGCCATTCGAGATGCTGAGTTCCCCCAGACGCCTACCCAACTGCGTTCCTTCCTTGGAAGCGCCATCGTCTTCCGACGGGTCGTGAAAGACTTCGCTAAGAAGGCAGGGTCACTGAAAGACATGCTCAAGAAGGAGAAGATCTCCTACTTAGAAAGCGAACCTATAACGGAGGAGAAGAAGATGTCGTTTGGAGTCCTCAAGTACTTGTTCATGGAACCCCCGGTACTCGCACTCCCTAGATTGGAAAAGCCGTATACGCTCGACACGGATGCCTCAGACTACCAGTTAGGTTGCGTCCTTCTCCAGAATCAGGAGGATGGCGACTTACTCCCAGTGGGATATTGGTCGCGCGCCTTAAAAAAAGCTGAGGTTTCGTACTCCGCGACGGAAAAGAAATGCCTCGCAGTGGTATGGTCGGTCACTAAGCTACGATCCTACGTAGAAAGGACAAAGTTCACAATTCTTAGTGATCAAAATGCCTTGCGGTGTCTGATGAATGTCGAAGACATGTCGGGGCGATTAGCCAGATGGATACTAAGGTTGTCGGAGTACGACTACGTCATAGTATACCGTCCAGGCCGAGTCCATCAGGTTCCAGATGCTCTGTCCCGCGTTCCCACTAAAGGGTTAGAAACTTCTCCATTGGAGGATGAGATAACCTTCCTGGCGATAGGTGTCCCTTCCATGGAGGACGAAGAGCCTCAACGAGACGATGATTTGGAAGTCGACTTCTTTGACCCATATAGGGCTCGCCACGTAGGCGATGAGTAACTGTCCAAAGGAGAATCAGTGATTCTCACGACCCCACTCCTCCCCACATTCGAAGCAATACAGCGGTCCGAGTGGTTGGAGGAGCCACGGGACGACGATTTCTGTAATGGCATAATCAGTCGTCAGTCTGAGAAAACAGACTCTGACTTCAGTGAAGACGAGGACGGACTGTTACGTCGACGCACACTCCTCGATGGAGCCCAAAATATCGTAATTCCCAGGTCTCTGAAACCGCGATTGCTGACTATGTGTCACCGAAGTGTCCTCGCTTGACACCCGGGGCAGACTCGCATGTACGAAACCATGAGGCGTAACTATTATTGGCCTCAGATGGCCGCGGACATCGCAGCCACGGTCCAAGATTGCGGGACCTGCGCGAAGAATCGCCTGCGCCTCAGCAAGAGGACGAATAAACTCTCGCTATTTCCTACGATGAAGTCACTAGAAGAAGTGGCTATAGACCTACTTGGTCCACTATCCAAATCGGAGAGTGAGAAGAGACACCTGTTGGTGATTTCGTGTCGCTTCTCGAAGTTGACACAACTTGTTCCACTAAGGACCATCACCGCCTATCATGTGGCGGTGGCATTCTGTACCCACTGGGTATTCAAGTATGGTCCACCAAGGACGCTCTTGTCCGCCAACGGACCGCAGTTAGCGTCCCGGCTGTTCCAGTCTGTATTCCTGGAGCTCGGGACACGCAACATCTTCACCTCCACGTTCCACCCTCAAACCAATGGGCAAGTAGAGAGGTTCAATAGGACGTTCCTCTCAATGTTGAGGAACTATGTCAATGGCAATCAGACAGATTGGGACAGATATGCTGGTGCATTATCGTATGCCTACAACACGCATATCCATAGGTCTACACTGAAAACTCCCTTCGACTTGATCCTCAGTCGCCCGCCCCCCCCAGTTCTCCCTTCACCACTCCATTAGGAGGAGGCCCCAGCCTACGGCCGCGACAAAGAAAGACTTCCTATCTCGGCTTTCCGCGTCCATTGG
>JAUBNZ010000966.1:0-13388 GCA_032355485.1 Bonnemaisonia californica
CGTGGACGTCCTCTTCGTCGGCCGCGATAATAGCACCGTCAGTGTCGCTGCGGAGGCTATCTTTACGGATTTGTGCGAGCGCCGCTCGCTGGCCTGCTTTACTTCGCATTCTGTCGGCACGAGGGTTCGGGTGGAGGGGAGTGCGCCGGATGGCGTTTTTATAGAGGCCTTGAGGTTTAAGAGGGGCTTGGATATTAGTAGGAAGATGGCGTGCGCGGTTGATAGGAGCGATTTGGAGAGTTACTCTCTTGTCGTCTGTATGGACGAGCAGACGAGGAGCGAGCTGCTTTATATGGTTGCCGATGAGGAGGGCCGCTTCAATGACAAGGATGAAGAAAAGTTTGTCGTGCTGTCCAATTATTGCTCGGAGCCGAGGTTACGCAAGGCTCAGTTCCGCTCTGGACGATATTCGCGTGAGGCCATGAATATTCTACTGTCGGCCCTTGTGGACGCATGTAACGGCCTGTTGGCATGGCTCATAGAATCCCCGCCGATACCGCAGGCGTAATGTGGTAACGTGAAAGCCATTTCGTGCAATGTTGTTAGAACAAAAGTACCGAACGTTTACAAAATGTATTATACAGGTGCATGAGAACATCTACCCACGTCGTTTCTCAGGGGCATGATCGCTGGGCGCACGACGACGCCCCCATGCGGTATTCTCATACTCACGCACCTCTGCAGCGCGCACAAATCGCGCATAAAGCTGCCACGTAGGACGCGGCTCGGCGTCCTCCTGCTCATCCTGCTGCTGCAAATGCTGCGGCGGCGGCTGCGGGCGCTGCAGCGGCTTGGGTTCCGTCTGCTCCCTTGGCGCACTCTCCCGAGCGCGCCGCACCTCCTCGTCCAGCCTCAACCTAAGCCTAAAGAGATGATTGACACAAAACGGCCGTGTGAGATTAAACATATCCACAGCACGGTTCACATCCGCCATCCTCCTCTCCGCCAGCGTCAAAACAGCGCGCCACCTCCTTGGCGAATGCGGCATACAGGCGTGCCAGGCGTGCGCCAGGGCGGCACGAAACTGGCGCTTCTCCATGTCGATGTCATGCATGAGCTGCAGCCACTGCGGGCGCATGCCGCTGTCCTTCATGTGGCGCAGCATATAATCAAGCGCAGTGCTTGGCTGTTTCCGCAGCGGGCGCCCCTTATTCTTAAGGTTGTCGAATGCGCCCGTGCGCATGGACTCCTGGATTCGCGCCTCCACGTGGTCCAGCAGCTCGCGCTGCGTCTCGAAGGCTGGAGTGGCGGGGGGCGGGCGCAGATGAGGCGGCATTTTGCGAACCTCCAGGGCGCTGCGCGCGAAGCGGAGACGCTCCCGGGTTTGGGCGGCTCGGTCGGGTGTTGGGTGCGGAGGGGAGAGGTTGCCCGTGCGAAAGATGTCTGTCGGGGGTTAGTTTCGAGTGTTGCGGTTTAGGGGAGGGGGCTTTTAGTGTTGGCGGTAGACATGGAAGGTACCTGCTGGTGATGCTCGAGATGAAAGAGTGCGAGAGAGATGAAATAAGTTTGGGGCTCGATGGGCCATGATGGCTGTGCAAGAAGGGATTTTTCTGGTGGCGGCTTGGTGGCGGCTTGGTGGCGGCTTGGTGGCGGCTTGGTGGCGGCTTGGTGTGTGTAGTTGGAGGATGTGGAAGAAGCAGCAGAGGTGGGAAGCGGTGAGAGCTGTTTTTAAACAGCTTTAAAGAGCTGTTTTTAAACAGCTTTAAAGAGCTGTTTAAAAACTGCGGCTGTTGGTAGTTGTTGAGGCAGCATTGTACCCCTCGGTAGCGTTCAGGTAATAGGGCTCCGTGCAGTGTCGACAGTGCTCCGTACAGCAGCTACGTGAATATCTGGAGAGATGGCTCTTTTTTTTCAGTTATAACCACCGGGCCAGATTTCATACCCAAAAAACCATCCAATGGCTTTGCAGAAATTGCTAAAGTAGCAGTAACTTATCATACTAGTTCTCCGTGAGAACACGTGTCACCAAAACCGCGGAGAGAGAAAAACAGCGTTTCCAGTTTTCTGCCGTATCTCCTCAAATCTCCGCCGATCATCAGCATGTTGAAACGATCACTCCAAAATGCGCACCCTTTCATTCGCCCCCAATGTTGCCCTGCCACCCTCCCTGCCACCGAAACTTTCAACCCCCAACCCGCTAAAATGCTCTGCCCAGCCTCCGTCGCATCCCCCACCACAGACCCATCGCCTAACCGTAGGCCCAGACATCGCCTGCGCCTTCCTCCTAACCCCAGCAACTGCCCTGACCTGCCACCACGCAACCGCCCCGCACGCCCCGGCCAACCCGTTCATCTCTGACGTCCCAACAGCCCCCATCGCCCAATCCTTCGAGGCTGACATATCCCTCCTCCGTCTCGCCCGCCCCCTCCCCTGCGCCCCGCCAACCTTCGATGCCGCCCCGCCGCTTAACTCCATCCTCTATGTCTGCTCGGGCACCACTGTCGTCCCGCTCCAGTTCCTATCCGTCCAGCCGGTCTTCGTGTCGCACAGCGCCGCCCGCGTCCCTATGCTCGTTCTCCGCGCCTGCGACCCCTCTGGAGACGCTCCCACCGTCGCGCCCGGCTGGTCCGGAGCACCCGTTCTCACGGAACACGGCGCCGTGGTGGGCATGATCATCCAGTCCCGCGGTCAACTCGCGCATGCAGCACCGGCCTTTTTGCTCCTCAAACTCACGAAAGATGAGCTTCGCATAGGGTATCTACCGGCCTTACGGGCCCAAAACCTCTTATCGAAGGCTGCACAACGCGCCGCACGACTGTCTATCGCTCAACAGGGCGTCCGCGTCGTCTCGGACACTCGCTCGTTGAAGAAAGGCGACGTACTGGTAGAGGTAGCAGGGTATCACGTGCGGAACGACTCCACCGTTGATTATAACGGTCTCATTGCCCATTTTCAGACCCCTCTTTCTGTGCTATCACCTGGTTCCAAAGTTTTACTCCGCGTGCTCCGCGATGGTTGTCTCACTTCTGTGACGGAACGACTCGGTGCTGCAGGCGATGCCAGTTCTGTTCCCGTGCGTATGTCAGAACGTGTAGTTTACATGGGCGAGCTTGTATTCACGGAGCTGTCTTGGGCATATTTGCGGTCATGGGGTACTCAATGGGAAACGACATGCCCACCAGCGCTGTTGGCTGCCGCGCGGGAAGAGGCTGCATTGGACAATGTCATCGTACTAGCTTCAGTCGCACAAAATGAGGACGGCGATGCGGATGGGGCCGAGATGATATTACAAGAACTACATGAAAGGGTTGTCCGCATCAATGGGCGCCCTGTGGGTCGATTGGAGGACCTTCTGCGATGCGAGGGGAAGGAAGAAGTGCTCATCGAACTGCAGAATGGCCATATTCTTTCTGTTCTACCCGGGCGTATGGAACAGGCTTCCTTTGAGGCTCAGGAATTTGATAGCACTGGGCTGATGTGAAGATCAGTAGAAGCTACTCCCAGAACAACGCTCAACAGTACGCCCACAGTTTCGCTGGAGGAGAAGCCTGGGAAATATGCATGCCAATGGGTAGAGGGAGGCTTGGGCCAGCGGTATTCCCAATTGCAGGCCCCCAGCTGGATCACATCAGAGATCGTGCGATTGCTACCGTGTGACACAAGGGTGATGCAAACAATGCGGATCACTAACCTGTACAGATTGAAACACGTAAGTAGCAAGCTGGACGCACAGTACATGACGGCCGTGCACCAGGCTCGCGCCACAGGCACAGGCCCACGGATAACGGGACTGGTCGACAGATGACCAACACTCCTGTCTCGGATCTGATGTGGATAGCAACTCTTCGCTAAAACTACGCTTCAACAGAAAGCATCGCTATGTTTAGGTCACCCCGGTAGCTTGACACGCTGGTATCGGGCTTGGGACGTACCCCTGCATAGGTCCGTTCAGAGGTTATGGTGAGGTAGCCGGAGCGAAATCTTCGCTGAACCATTATGGCTGGGAGGTAGGGCGCGGCTGTGATCGAAGCACTGGTAGTGCAGAGAAGACCACATTGGTCAAGTATGGAATGATGCGGTGTGTCCTGTTCGATATTCTGCTCAATGTACAGCTCATCGTACTTCGTGATGGCGTTGGAGTGAGGAGCAAATGTCGCTAACATTCAGAAAGGGCGGACAAATGCATTTTGTACAGCGCTTGCCTCTCATAAAGATATGTTGCTTCAATGTGCTGAAGAGTTTTGACGTGTTCCAGGATGTTACAAAAAGTTTTTTCTATGTTCACTAATCTTTTTGTATATGTATTGTACTAAAGGGTTATACAATAGGTTGAAGATCAATCGTTGGTTTACTCAAGGTGAAGGATATACATACACTGCATGAATATAGTGAAAATTACCAAAAGTTCCACATCTTTCACTAGCTCATCAGGGGAGACCTCTTCCAACTTCTTTCGCACATCATCTTGCGGATGCTCGACACATTTCGGCAATAATTTCTTAAACGTCGGAGTGAATGCCATATTCCAATTACCACCCTTCCCCTCAGGGCTTCCAAGGTGGATAACGTTCGACATTATCCACGCATCCAGACGGGCCAATGTCATTATGCTAGAACCTCTGTCCCGTTCATAGACACAGAAACTCTGGAAGCAAGCCAAAGCCGCACCATTATTGAAGAGAGTATCGACGTAATCTCCCCCACTGAAGTTTTTGGGTCTTTGATAGTTTCGTCTTCCTGGCTCCGAAGATCTTCCCTTGAAGCCTTCCTCCACCACGATAAATCATAATCGCCGCCCTCAACCCTCTTCAAAATGTTCTGCATAGCTGTTGCCTTTTCCATTTTCTTGAGCTCAAGAAGTTGGGAATCTCTTCCAACGCCGCGGGTCAACAACTTATACCCGAGAAGTGAGAATAACTCACTCTTAACAGACCGCTTACGATTGATAAGGGCATTGCGAAGTACTTTTGTGAAACAATCTGTTGTCTCATGATCAAAAAACAGCTGCTTTGTTCAAGCTTCGAAATTCGTGGACATCTTTGAAGTTCTTAAATAGTTCCTCTTCACACTCGAATTCCAATAATGCATGAAAAATCAAGACATCCGGCAGGGAACCACTAGGATGAAATAGTTCCCCCTCCCTGGCAAGCTCAATGGTGCATTTAGGAATCCTGCGAATACCCCCATCGACGTCTAAAAGCAACTGTGGGCTGCCCAAAACTACGTTCTGAGAAGCCTCGGACGGATTTTTATACCTCCCAGTCCAGTCACGTACTCGAATTATTCCGCCTCCTTCCTCATGCTCTCGAAAGGTCCTCTCAGTTATTTCATCAAATGCATGAAATCTGGCAACTTTCCGAGCTTTGGAGACAATCACTCATGCCATTCACTTAGGCCTGATTGTGTTGCTGAAAAGTGGTACTTATCCGACCAGTGGGAGCCACTTCAACGTATCCCCCTCAATGGGGTATGATTTCCTCCCGTACTGTTACGTTTCGATGAGGAAGTTCTTTTGTGTGAATTTCCGGATGCCTCGAACCTCGCCTCCCACAACTCTATTTTAACTTCGCTTGAGTCAAGGGACTTCCTCATGGTTTGGTTGGCTGTCAGAAGTGAGCCATTCATTCGATGTTCACGTTGTAACGTCTCCTTGAGACGGATGATGATATCAGCCTGGCGTTCTACGTCCATCTCCTGTCCTATAAATGCCCCACATGCAGTATTCTAACCCTTTCCTACATCTGTAGCCTTTCCGTTGTCTCCATCTTGCTCATTGAGTCCTTCCAATAGAAGGTCAATGGGCACAGTTGATCTGGCTGAGTTACGACAGACTGGGATTCCAGCTCTATTACTACAACTGTCACCCTTACCTCCTGCAGAACACCCAACCTGATAACCACTTAGCATGGATTTACGGTTTACAACGTCATATGGGGAACACTCCTGTATCGGAGTTGTTTCTTCGGCAGCCGAAATCGGGCCTCACACTGCTACTTCTGCGGTTCTAAGGTGTAACCACAGCAGGAATTCCAATCTTTCCAGCCACAAATGGATTTTTCCCCTTCGAGTAGACCTTCTCGCGCGAAATGCATTTCTCTCTTCGTTTCCTCCATCCGTAGCCTGTCCGTTGTTGGCACCTTGCACATTGGACCCTTCGAGTGGAATGTTTTGATCGCAGTATGTATAGGTGAGTTCAGACTGACTGGCATACCAGCTCCACTACTAGAACTGGGACCCTTAACTCCTCCAGTACGGGCAACCTAATAAACACTTAACTTGGATTTTCGGTTTACATCACCTTCTAGGGAAAACGCTGTTATAAGAGTTAGTCCTTTAGCAGCCGAAGATCCAGGCCGCATACAGCTAGTTCTGGGGCCCCGAGTTGTGCCCACCTCGGGAGTTGCAATATCTCTTAACACAACTGCACCTGTTCCCTTTCGTGAAAACCTTCTCCTCAAGCCATGTTTCGTCTTCCTCAGCGGGGAATCATGAATATCGACAGATTGGGGGGGGGCTTCCCCGGAACATTCCTGCGAGGAGACTTCTTGGCTTGGGGGAGGGACCCATCACTTCAGGATTCTCCTTCGAAACGGTTGCCGAAACGCGAAGCAGGATATTTTAAGGAGCAAGGGATGTCCAAGATTGAGGGAAGTACCCACTTATAGTACCCTTTCCCCTTCCAGGGAAGGAAATGGCCTGCACTCCAAAAGATAATCCTACGAATATAGTAAAGTGAATGAAGAATAGAAATTCCATGCAATGTTTTCCAACCACATCTGCAGTATTCAATGTTTCTCAATCTGCCTACCCAATTTTGGATCTCATGAACATTTTTGATACAATTTCTCGAGAGGATCAGTACACTACAATATGAGAATTACAATCAATTCCTACATTATGGAATCGGGTAATATCTTGGTTTCCATCCCTAAATGGCTTTCCATTTTTTTATTTCATCCTTCATTTACTACATTGCTATGTAAACAGTACTCCTCGCGAAAAATTGGAACAAAGGTTTTAATTAATAAAATGACACATCACTAAAACTGGAAAATTGGAGTATCATACTTTCTATCTGCGAATCTTGTTATCTAAACAGTAGCCCATGTAAAAATTGGAAGCATTGGTTCTAAGTAACTTCATTACATTGCATATCATTGTAAAACATTGTCGTATCATACTTTCCCTACTCGAACAGCTCTATGTAAACATTACCCCACGTAAACTTTGGAAACATTGGTTTCAAGTGATTTCATTTCATGTCAAAGCATAGTGAAAACAATGGTTTATCGTGCTTTCCTTAAGAGAACATGGCAATGTAAATTTTATCCTACGTAAACATTGGAAACATTGGTTTAAAGCGATTGCATTACATTTCAAAGCATTACGAAAACATTGGCTTATGGAGCTTTCCCTATGAGAACATGCCATTGTAAACACTGTCCAATGTGAACATTGGAAAAGTTGGTTTCAAATGATACGTTACATACCTCGAAATTGAGAAACATTGTGGCATTCCACTTTTCCAATGTTCACTCCATACCTGTATTCATTGCCAAATTTTGACATTGGAAGCATAGGAATCCGGGGATATCAGTGCATGTCCAAACTTTGGAGATACATCGATATATCCTATGAATTGCTATGTTTACACAGGACAATGTTTACTTTGTCAAAGTTAACATAGAATTCATTGGAAAGTACTACGTTAATTTCCAATGTTAACATAGTTATTTCCTGTGAATAAGGTATTAGGCCGTGCGAATAGCATTCCCGTTTTACAGATGTTATAAGGACATGTGATGTCCTGGGAGTAAGCCGACTGCCCGGATTGAACGTAGATGGGATCACACCGTCCTTTGGACTGTTGGTTAAGAGGGCTTTACACAGACAAATCCAAGTCGAAGAGCACTCCTTTTACGAATCCTAAACATTTTCCTTCGCCCGATCCGGGTGCATCTAGATCTAGATACTTATGCGTCACATAGAGAAGTTTTGGTGCTGTTTCTAACCCAATGGCCGGGGTTGCACGCAGCGGGGATCTCATCAGAATCAAAGGAGATAAAGTACGGTAGTGGGATTCGTAAAGAGACACAATTCCCGTTTGCGTCAAGGTAGATTAACGAAGAGAACAGCATGGAGGCCTATTGAGAACTCGGTTCGTCAATGAGATGACACTCATCAAAAAGACCAAACAGGAGAGAAGATATTCGAAAATGCCGTAGTGATGGATAAACAGCCTTTTGCCCTCTCCGTAGGTTGGAAAATTATACACTTGATGCACGGGGGGTCCATGCTGAAGGTCGCGGACCAGTATTGCAGTAAGTGGGACGCAAATATAAAACATAAACAAGAGAACATCGGAGATAGATGTAGCCAGAGAACAGGGGCGATGGCCACCACCGCCTTCCAACCGCATGGCTTACGGTAGATAAGCGGATCGGCGTCCCAAGAGCCGAACCGCAAGAAGAGCTGCGGATCCCAAAGACAGCAGAAAGTATCAGCAGGAAAGTGGGGACCACACCCGCCGGGGAGAATCAGGCAGAGATCGACAAGTCTTCCAAGGTGTGAAGTTGCTTCAGGTTTGCGGCTAATAAATCGTTGATACTATTTCGGATATAACTCCGGCTATCTGGTCGGCTAAAGAAAGCAACCAGGTAACCCGTACACCCGGCGACTGAGGTCGTATTGGGAGGCGCCCACGTGTGAGTCCTGCCCAGCAAAGCCCTCAATGGCGTACCTTACTGCCATCTCTGACACGCTGTCCCGGGATGGCTCGCGTGGGTATTCGGGAATACGGGAGCGACGATTTAGGAATTAATTAGAAGATAGTTGAATTGGAGTAATTAGCTTAGAGTAGTAAGGTGCAAACAACGCGAACATACTTAACCACGTTGCTCGCGGCTGACCAAATAAGATAAAGAGGTACACACCATTCGACCCTAAAACAAGTCTACAAGCTACCGGTTCCCGCTATGGAATTCCATCACTGTCCGGCCCAGATCGCCCACCCACTGAACTAGCCTCATCCCCGTGCTATCCCCTTTCCCTCGGAACGTCCCTCCCCTATCGCCGATACTAACTTTCTATATCCCGAACGGACCATTTGTACGAAAATTTGTCTCCCGGCCTAGAAACGCTGTTTAAAAGTACCGCTTTCTGAATTCAAGAACCCGTCGCCCCAGACCGTGGACGACGTGGCAAGTTAACCGTAGCAGAATAACCTTTTTCGGAGTTTTCACCGATAACCGAGGAGGCGTAGACGGCGACCAAATCGGGTGACAGAGAATTGAAAATAAAAAGACAACGTCCCCTTGCACCCATAAGATTATGACAGACCGTAAACCGGATTTTGCTCCCCAACCGGATCGCCCAGCGACGCGAAGCAAGCAATCCGACCTACGGACTCCAGTCGAGAATCCGGAGCGCATCCTGCCAGAAACCCTCGCAGGTACTTCGTCGCAACAGGCGGCGACCGCTCCGGAGTTGCAAGATCAACCCCACGAAGAACCTCCAACGACCACTGCTCGAACCCACCTATGGATAGAACAGTGCGTCGACCGCCGAGCCCCCTGCAGTGGAATGGGCACTCGCGAATGACCCCGGCCAATTTTCAGCCTTATGCCGCGGAGAAATCTGCAGTGTCATAAAGGATTCCCTGTTGGATAACCGTTCGGATAATCCGCTAAGGGTGTTGATTGGTCAGGAGCTGAGAAAGATGAAAGTATAAGACCTGCCCGAAAACCTACGGGAGTTCCTTGAGGAGCTTCAGATACCGAAAGTGGGCAAAGTCATTTTACCGCCACGGGATATATCCACACCAGCCGGAGACCATGCCGGTTATTTCCATGTACTCCCTGGTGGAATGCGATCCCAACGCCGCCACAAGGCGCCGGATCCAGCCCCCTAAAAACGGAAGATGGGGCAGACGTTACCCATCGCCGTGAGAGGTCCCTGCCTGGCCACAAAGGCAAAAAGAAGAAAGCCGGAAAGGTTCGTTGCTCGAAGAGACGTTACGATACCGAAACGGGTATGAGCGCCGAGTCTAACTCCACCCCTTCCAATACGGACATTATGTCGTTGGAACCAATCCAGTGGAGCCCACACCGAAGCTCCTCGCGGACCGGCGACAAATCAAGGCTGAGCCCGTTGACTCCGTTGAACGACCTTTTCCTGAAGGCAGTTCACTATAATTCCAACCTCCTGGACCTCCGATCGGCTAGTTACGACACGACAAAAAGGAGGCCAACCGCATTCCGAAATTCGGAAAGCGGTTGGGGGTCCAACTGAAGGGGCAGTCCTATGACGGGCGTGATCCAATATCGGCCATTTCCTTTCTGAGCCGCTTCAAAAATGCGTGCCACCAGAACCGCTTCCCAGAAGGCGCCGCCGTATGGTGTTTCCGGTTCTTTCTCTCCCGCCCCGCGTATGCACGAATCCAATCTCGATTAACCGGAGATACTATTGCACTGGATGTCCACAAATCAGAGATGTTGCGAACCTATCCGGAAGTGGTAAACTGTTTGCTCAAAACCTACATCACCGATGAGGTAATCTCCGAATCCTATGCGGATACCACGCGTTTACAGCAAACGAGCTCGATGTCCGAGAAGGAGTTCTGGCACCGATTATAGGAGAAGGTACAACGCTGCGGTAGCTTATTTTCCGATCGGAATTTGAAGTCCCTCCTCGCAGACGGGCTGCTACCAACCACCCGCTGGATGTTAACGAAATATATGGCAGCCCATTCGTTGATGGATTACCAATCCATGGTAAGGAATGCGCAGTCTCTTGGCTAGAGCTATTGCGCATCGAAAACCGCACCGGGAATACTTCAACCTAAAACCGCAGGAGCCGGGAAATCTAACTGTTCGGGGAAGACGTCACGTTCTTCATCCGTGTTGGTAACGGAGGACCTCGATACGGACTATCATGTAGGAACAGCAGACGTGGAAGACCTAGACGGAGTGTTCGCCATTGCGCAACGGACCCGTCTCTTGTATCGCTCACCACCAGCTCGAGATCTTCGTTCCATACCGCACAGGTTAACCCCCCCCGCTCCTCATAGGACCAGTCGGGAGGCTTTTGGCTACCAATCAGGGGAGTTCAACGCGACGCGAGACAGCCGCCTAATCGCCCACCAATCCCGTATCCATCCCCGTCACGGTATCCGCCCTCCAATTTATGGTATGCCCGAGACCGGTGGGACCCAGTTCCCCGAGACAGCCAACTGTACGGAAAATCAGGTACTGTCGCTTTTGCCTGTATCAGTAGCACAATGCAGACAGGTGCCTTTTAATCCCTCCGGAAAAGCGAGCGATTATGCTCTCCGTACTGGAAATTATTCTCCAACAGAAACGAAACTTGGGAACCAATCCGAATTCGGTGAACGTCATAGGTGAAGAACAGATCCTCGCCTAAGATGAAAATTTTCACCCCACGGTGGAGGATCCGGAAGAGGATGGGAGGAGCTGTAGAGGTGACAGTCTCCTCCGACCCCAGTTACAAAATGCCTCGAAAAGAAAGATAGGAACAAGTCAGGTGGACCTACTGCGCGTCGAAGAAGCTTCATCCGAATTGGTATGTTTTATGCGGTATCAGAACTACAAGCTTTCCGCATCGGTCGGCTCCTCGAGAGCCTTAACTATTCCGCTGTAGGCTGCTACCGATACGGGTGCCGGGCCGAATCTGGTTCATATGGAGATTCTTCCGGACGCCTGGCGGCGAGAAATCCAACAGCTGGCCGCATCGGGTCTCGTCGACTCGCAGCGAAGACCACTGAAAACGGCAGGTGTTCTTTCCCTCACGATGCAAATTGACCAACTCTTGGTTAAAGTACAGTTCATAGTACTGTCCAATTTGTCGGTAGATTGCATCCTCGGCACTTGTCTTATTGACAGATACGTTAAAGCGATCGTACCCCTCGAAAGGAGGATCTATTTTAAAAACGTCCCATCGGTGCCGGTAATGGGCGGTACGAAACCCGCACTGGAAACCGCGCACCTAGGCAACGGAACCAAGCCTCTCCCTTTCCCTTCCAACGCAGTCACTACTAACGTCCGCAAGACGGAATTGAATATCATTCCCCCTATGAAGCAAGCAACCGTTCCGGCTCAGTCCGATCAAGCGGGACTCTGTTTCCTCCAAGGACCCCCTGGGGTTGCGCAGAAAGACCTGGCCCTTGCCGTCAACGGTGTAATGGACATCTTCCCTAAAATTCCTTTCATGATGCTGGTCGTAAACCTGGGCCCGAAGCTCATCCAGTTGCCTACGAATATGGTGGTGGTAATAGCCGTACCTTTCCCGGCCGGTATTTTTACCATCAGCGATGATTCCCTCGATAAAAACCCGTGCGGAATATCCGCACGCTAAGGAGAGGGAGTCTATCGTGAAGAACAAGGGACAACCGTACCGGAAAGCAAGTTGAAAGAAGAATTCCAGATCAGAGTGAAGAAGAACACCCGAAACGGGAAGTATTGGAATTACTGAAGGAATTGCAAGGGATATGGACTGGCTGGTTAGGTAAAATCGACGCCGTGAAGCATCGTATTGAGCTCACGCCTGACGCCAAACTGGTGAACCAACCACCGTATCGGGCCGGCCCGCGAGCCTGGAAGGTAGAACAGACAGAGATTGAGTGCATGTCCCAAGCGGGGGTTATCGAGCAATCCACCTCCGAATGCTCAAGCCTGGTAGTGTTAATCCCGGAGAAGGATGGTTCAATGCTTTTCTGCGTAGACTAGCGACGGTTCAACGCGATAACCAAACAGGATTCTTATCCGCTGCCCAGGATGGAAGAATGCATGGACTCCCTCGGAGACGCGTCTATTTTCTCCACCCTGGATCGCAACAGCGGATACTAGCAGGTCGAAATAGATGAGACCGACGAGGATAATACTACGTTTACCAGACACAGCGGGTTATACCGTTTCAATCGAATGCCATTCGTTTTGCGCAAATTCCCCCGCCACCTTTCAGCGAGCGGTTGATATTATCCTGCCAAAGGTGAAATGGAAGTTCGCGTTAGTCTATTTGGATGACGTAAACATCTACTCTAAATCTGTGGTGGAAGAATTTCGACATGCCCGTGAGGTATTGTCGCCTCTTCAAAAGGCGGGTGTCTCCCTGAAGTTGAGAAAATGCGCCTTCTTCGCCGATTGGGTCGGGTACCTAGGTCATTTCATCCGTGCAGGGAAGGTAGAAGCCGCCCCACGTAATACGAACGCCATCCGTCAGGCCACCCCCCCCCCCCGGAACCCAACGGAATTACTATCCTTCTTAAGTTTATACAACGTTTACCGGCGCTTCGTTGCGGGGTTTGTGCGAATCGCAACCCCACTTAACAAGAATTTGGCCGAAGGGGAACCCGTGCGATTTGGGACCCTCACCGAAACGGAATCGACAGCCTTTGAGGAGCTCAAGGGCAGACGGGTCAAGACGCCCATATT